>JABCKT010000007.1:0-208187 GCA_018858115.1 Tephrocybe rancida
CGGTCATGTTGCAACCGGTTGCAACTGGTCTTTTTTATTCTGCAACTGCTAGAGACCGGTCCCTACCGGTTGCGGTTGCAGTCGGTACATTTGGGGCATCTGTAGCAACCGGTTGCGGTCGCGGTTGCTGCAAAACAGGGTGAAAGACCGGACCCAACACGACCTCAAAACACTAGAACTAGTGGAGGGGCTGCAGGCCTATGCACAGGATCAGGCGTCACTTCAGGAAACGCTGGCCATCAGTTTTCGGAGGATATTCAGAGCCCTGCTAGAAGAAGGAATCCAAGAGCTCAGGGACAAGCTAGCATCCATGGTGCCTGGGGTTGAGGAGAGCAACAGTGATGACAACAACAACAACAACAATGAAGAGGATAGAGACACAGAGAATGGTGTGCATGAGCAAAGGGGCAAGGAGGAGGGTGAGGAGCATTGAGGTGTGGGCAGGGGTCTTTTTCGTATGTATTATATAGATATACATTTTTTTGTGCCCAATTCAGAAATGCCAACACAATGTACCTGCATGCCTGCTCACTGTGCACACCCTACCCCACCTGCCCGAGCCATCAAAGCTGACCACTTTAAGCCATTGCCCTGCTCTCCCCTTTTGGTCTGATAGGCCAAGATGCCACTGTCAGGCTGTTCCCTAGATGCTTTGTAACATCCTTCCTAAAAGGGAAGGTTGCAAGTTGAGGATGGGGATGTATCACTAATTCTGTCAGTTGACAGTACTTCATGTATAATACTGGCTGCCATGGCTGGTCTGCCGAGATGTTTGACTTGGCTGGCGAGGAGCCCAAGAATTCTAGAAGTAAGGAGAGATCCAGGTCAACATCGTTGAAGCCCAGTGAGCAGGTCAATGAGAAATCTTACCTTGGAAAGGCCTTCAAAGATCTGTCCAAAACTGAGGGAGACACTGATCATGATGATAGTTCTTTGGAATCATCCAGTTTGGATGGTGGAACAAGCGCTGGTGGCTCAGGAGGTTTGTTGCCGATGTTGTCTGAAAGTGATAGTGGTTCATCCTCTGAGGATGACTCCAACTCCAATAATTCTTCAAGTTCTGATGGATCATTGAAGTCATGACGCAAGAATAAGAAGCATAAGTCTAAAAAGACTACCAAGAAGTCAAAGAAGGCCAAAGGGAAATCTAAAGCTAAATACAGCACCTTGAAACCCACACCGCCTGATAAGTATAATGGCTGTGATGATCCTATTAAGTATGTGAGATTCATCAACCAAAGCAACTCGTACCTGAAACAGGGAAAGGTTGATAAGAGAGACAGTGTAGCTGAAATATCAAACTTCTTGACAGACAGACAAGGCATATGACTTCTACCTGAGTGAGGTGTTGATGGAACTAAGGAAATGGAACTTACCTCGTTTCTTCTGCGCACTGTTCAATGCATGTTTCCCACTGAACTTCTGCATCCTGCAACAAGACAAGTTAGATGAGTTCAAACAAGGGAGTTTGTCAGCCTGTGAATACGCCACTCAACTTAAGAACCTGTATTGTATTGTTGGATATGCTCATAAATAAGAGAAAGTCTGTCGTCTTTGGAAAGGATTGGTTCCCCAACTCCAACAGAAGTTGTTTAAGGCAAAACTTGATCCTGAGAAGTCCAAATGGGGCGTAGTTGTCAACCACACTGAAATGTTTGAAATTGCTCATGATATGGGCATGGAAAATAGACGCAGATCAGCAAGGGGTAGTAGCAACAGTTCGGGTGGAGGTTCTGGTGGTGGAGGCTCCGGTAGCAGAGGTTCTGGTGGTGGGGGCCCGTCTACTGGCAGGAACTCTAAGGGGAATAATGGGAACAATGCTGCTAGAAGTTTGTCTAATCAGAACAACAACAGCAATGATCGTAATGGCCATACCTCCAATAATAAGAACCCCTCAGGCGGTGGGCAGAAGCATCTGAACAACGCCTCTGGAAGCGGTGCTAATAACTCTAATCAGAACAAATTAAGCCCTGAAGAATTGAAGAGATACAGAGATGAAGGTCTCTGTTACCATTGTGGCAAAGGTGGCCATCTGGGACATAACTGTTCAAAAGGCCAGAATGTGAAGGGCAGCAAATCTGGACCGCCTGGGGTCAGAAGTAACAACATTGAGTATTTACAGGAGACAGAGTGCTTACAAGACCTCGCATCAACCACTGAATCAGGACTCCAATCCTCCAGTATGACTCTGTCAGCTGCTGCTGTCATGTTTAGTGATGTCAATGTTGTGCACGTTCCGAAAGGTTGTCCCTGTTGGTGCCGCCATTGCCCTAGAAAAGCCCCCATCATAACGCAGCCTTGGATCAATGCCAGGAATGGGATCATTCTGGGAAATGAAGGAAGGTTCATAATAATACAAGACCCTTATGCATTGCGGGCAGCGTACCTGCTCAATGCGCAACAACCCTACCCTGGGGACACTCTGTCGGATGTTGTACCTGGTAACAACCGCTTTAACCTCCACCGATGCAGTGATAGTCAGTATGTGATCTATGACAATCAGCACCCCGAAGCTGAGGGGATGGAGGTGGACCAGTGGCTTGTGTTCGGAGATGAGTTTCCTCTGGCCTTGCACTATGCAATGCTCCATAGATATTGAGGGGACCTGCCGCTGGTGCAAGGCCTACCAGATGCAGAACCCATACTGTGACCATGTTCGTTGGATGCTTGAGTGAGGATACTCCAAGTTTGACGTCATTGCTCGTAGGGAATCCTGTCGTCTTAATTGATTTGACGTCTGGAAAGAGGGGGGTAAGTTCATCATCAGAGACCGGCAGGCATCGTTTGTTGCTTACCTAGATGAAGACCTCGCTAAGAAAGAAGGATTTCTACTGAGGAACTGGTACAAGTCTTGAGTAAGAAAAGAGTCTCACCAGATGAGTATCCTGTTGTCTCGAGATTTGTTTGAGAACTTGAGCCTCCATCTTGACATGCTCAAGGACCTGCTGTCTGTTGATGAGAGTCTTCACAGCGTTGAGGATATGCTGTCACAACTACTGAGTGTCTTTGGTAACATCACCGAAGGACGCACCGCTAACGACTTTGGGCGTAGTTCTGATGAATTAACTGTCAATAATGTTAAGTACAGGGGCAAGAAGAAAGGAATTGAGGAAGGAACTTACCCAGCAGTTGAACGTAATGTGTCAGTACCAAAAGATCTGTTGTGACTGATTCCCAAGCCTGTTGTGGTAGTTGTTCATCTTGATGGAAAGCCAGTTTGCGCTTTGTTGGACTCAGGCTCGCTAGGTGACTTTGTGTCGACGACCATTGTCACTCAGTTAGGATTGAGGAAGACTGACCTTGCGTTGCCACTGAACGTACAGATGGCCGCCCAGGGCTCATGTTCTAAAATCAATTACAGGGTTCAGTCGACCCTGCAGTACCAAGGGATAAAGCCTGAGAGGAGTTTTGACGTCATGAATCTGTCAGGCTATGATGTAATACTGGGCACACCTTGGTTTTACCAGCACAAAGTAATGGTTGGTTTGAACCCTACATGTGTGGTTATCAGCAGTAACAATCCTGTTGAGCTGAAGGGCGCGGGCGTATTCAAGCCAGCTTCACGAACTATGTGGCTGTATGAAGATAGGGTCAGCAGTATACAGAAGGAACTGATGGACTACGCAAGACCCATCTGTCAAAAAGCTGCCGAAAGCCCCTTACCCCCGCTGCGCACCATTAACCATGAAATACCACTGATTGATAAAAAGATGGTATATTCATGGCGCCCGTCAAAGTGCCCTGAGGCGTTACTGCCACAATGGAACGAGAAAAAGGAAGCTTACCTAAAGACTGGGCACTGGGAAATAATGTCAGGAAAGAACTCTGCACCCATACTGTGTATAAGGAAGCCAGGTCCTGAAGGAGCACCCCCACACCTGCACACAGTTATCAATCTTCATAAACGTAATGCCAATACTATTAAGATGAGCTCACCCTTGCCAGACATGGAAGGAATCTTAAGACATGCTGCTCGGGCAAAGTACCGTTCTCTTATTGATGGTCAGGACACATATGAACAAATTCGTGTTGTACCTAAGCATGTACATCATACTATAGTTAACACACCTAGCGGGACCATGATTAGTCACGTAATCCAACAAGGGGACTGCAACACACCAGCTACATATCAGGCACTCATGAACTATCTATTCGCTGAATACATTGGGCGATGGATGGATGTTTACCTTGATGACATTATAATCTATTCGAATTCCCTAGAAGAGCACATCAGGCATGTCAAAATCGTCTTGGACATATTGAGGAGGGAGAAACTTTACCTGAGCAAATCAAAGCTAAAATTCCTGTGCGGCAGTATAAAGGTGCTCAGTCAGGTCATCAATGATGAGGGCATACGAATGGACCTGGAGAAGGTTGACGCTCTGTGCCGTTGGAAGGTTCTGACAAACTGCGAGCTCCTGAGGGGGTTTCTTGGCACTGCCGGATACCTTGCAGATGATATTGACCAGGTGAGATTGCCCCTGGGTGTCCTGCATCGGTTGACAAACGATGATGTGCTGTTTTGTTGGGATGACACTCACCAGCACATGTTTGAACAAGTAAAAGAGATGGCCTCCACCTGCTGCAACCATCACCACCGGCCCCTGGTCTACTCTAAGGACGCTCAGTGTATCAATGTTGTAACGGACAGATGCATCACAGGTGTCGCAGGTGTCATAAGCCAGGGGGACAATTGGAAAAAGGCCAGTGTTGCCGCATTCTATTCAGCAAAACTTAATGCTGCTCAGCAGAACTACACAGTTCACGAGATTGAGATGTTGGCAGGCGTCGAGACTATGATGAGACATCAGGACATCTTGCAGGGAGCAAAATTCAAATGGTATACTGACCATAAGGCCCTCATACATCTGCTGAAACAAAAGAATCTATCCCCAAGACAAGCCAGGTGGATGGAGAAGTTATCTCTGTTCAATTTTGAGGTCGTATATGACCCTGGCACTGAGAATGTGTTGTCAGATGTGCTGTCACAAATATACTGTAATGAGGCCCCAGGCACTGTCAGAGCGAGTGCTGAATTCGTCATGCACGATGAGGATGGAAACACACCTTGTTTCTCACACAATGTATCAATGCCCGTATTTGCTGGCCTTGAAGGTGGATCCTACATCGAGAATGTCGCTGGCCCAAGCAAACCACAAGCCACGGACAACCAAACGAAGGGCATGAGTCGTCGTCCCTATGTCGAGGATGAGTTTGACCCCGATGCACCAAGCCTCCCTGTACACGTAGTCACATGATCAAGGATGGTGAAGGATGCCAATGAGACTGATAATATGAGTGAGGGTCCACGGAGGTCTGCCAGACTGGCCAGCAAGCTGGCAAGTGAGCAGGTCCCTCGCCCTGCAGTCGAAGGGACAAAGGGCGGGAGCGGTACCAAAGGAAAACAGAGGGAAGTAATCCTAGACTCTGACAGCGAGAATGATGACATCACCATTCAAAGTGAATTTCAAGACAGATCTGAGATTGACGAAATAAGCAACACCGATATCACCAATGAGATCAGGGCCTGAGAGGCTAGTCAAAACAATTTGATTGACATAACACAGATGATGGATGATATTGACATTGTAAAGGCTGTTCAATTCAAGTATTGCGATGACACACTGTTCAAGAAAATATGGGAACGTCCCACTGAATATAAGAACTTTGAAGTGGATGTGATAAAGGGACTGATATATCTTAAGGAGGGAAACCAGAAGTTGCTATGCATTCCCCGAGTCTCATATAAAGGTCGGAGCATCCAGGAAATTATAATAGCGGACGCGCACTCTATGCTTGCCCATTTGGGTCCCAAAAAGATTTATGGTTATCTTAGAACTCAGGTATAATAAACTAGGATGTTGACAGATATTCAAGACTACTGTACATCGTGCATGACATGCAAAAGAAGTAAACCCAGTACCCAGAAACCCTATGGCCTTCTGAACCCTCTTGAAGTCCCATCTGAGCCTTGGGAAGCCATAGCATTGATTTTGTAGGACCATTGCCGGAATCGTCTGACCGCAATGCTAAGTATGACTGCATTACAACAGTGATAGACTTACATTTCAGGATGGTGCACCTGATCCCGAGTCGAACCAACTACAAGGCTAAAGAAATCACAGAGTTAGTGTTCATGGAGATCTATAAGTTACATGGATTACCACGTAGGATCGTGAGTGATAGGGACCCGCTGTTCACTAGTCAGTTTTGGAAGAGACTTAATGAATTGATTGGCACTCGCCTTAATATGTCTAGTGCGTACCATCCTCAATTGGATGGATCTACCGAGCGTGCGAATAGAACCTTAACTCAGATGTTGCGTGCATGTATCGAGCTTGACCAGAAGGATTGGGTGCAGAAGTTGCCAGCCATCAAGTTTGCTATCAACTGCGCTCGGTCCGAGAGTACGGGTTATGCCCCGTTCTTTCTGAATACAGGGAGAATGCCCAGGTCAATGATCTGGGATAGTAATCAACCCAGCGAACCGAAATATGCAGGCATACGCACCTTTGCGATGAACATGAAACTCGCCATCATGAGGGCACACAATCACATCATTGCCGCACAAGTTAAACAGACTTGGGACGCAAATAGGCAGCGTCGTCGAGTCGACTTCGAAGAAGGTGACTTTGTATACATATCTACAAAGAACTTGACAATGAAAAAGGGGTTAGCGTGTAAGCTGTGCCCAAAGTCCATCGGACCATACCCCATCACAGAAGTCTTAGACAATGAATCTTACCTGGTAAATCTACTGCCAATGTTGAAGCGTCACAGAGTCCATAACTCGTTTCACACGTCTCTACTGAGGGTCCACATCGCAAATGACAATCGTCTGTTCCCAGGAAGGTTGGATAGTCGGACTTTCGAAACTGAAGAAGAAGACAGAGAGTGGGCAGTTGACCAGATTTTCTCGCATGCCAGCGCAAAGAAACAAGCAATGTTTGAGGTCCTGTGGAAGTCCGGGGATAAAACATGGCTGCCGTATGCTCATGTCAGTCACTTACGGGTGCTCAAAGAATACCTCAAGGCGCACGGAGTAGATAAGATAACCAATTTGAAGATGGGATCAGGGACACCACCAGATGACGAACCTCAGACTTTTGTCGGTTCTATAACAATTGAAGGCTCGGATTTTGGCCCTATTTCTGGCCCCACAATGGCTGACACTCAGACTAATGCCGCCTCCGACATACAGCACAGTCCCGCTGCTCTGCCTCCTGCAGGAGAAGCTCCCCCTTGGCCAGCCGACAGTACTGCTCAGGGTCACGCCATGGAGAACATAGAACCTGGTGTTATGGCTCAACCCAGCGCAGGAGCTCATGCCGCCCTGGTGATTCATCAGCCTGTGCCAGCTCTCCCTAGATTCACGAGGAATCAGGCCCAGGTAGTAGGGTGCACTGCTGACTCTTTAGCTATACACACCCACCAGAGTTGATGAATGTTGGCAACAAATACCTGTTCCACATTCCAAACACCTTGGTTTACTTCTACGTCAATGCAGACTCCCCCTGCCAGCACATGAAACAGGTTCACGTTGTAGTGCTGAAGGGGTACATCATATTCGACAACAAGGTTCGGAACGACAATCTTGACAATGTCTTGGTACCATCAGGGTATCCTGAATTCACACACTCCATCGACAAGGATGGGAGCTGCCCATGGGGATTTGTGGAGGTAAACATCTCTGTGCCTGAGTGGATTGCAGTCAAACCGTCTCCTACCTTTGATGAACTTGGTGTCAAGGCACCCTTGGATTGGGATATAAAGACGACAGATAGATTCATCAAGAAATTTGAGGACAGAGTCAATGGGAAGTTTAGCATGGAAAGGGTGGACACCGCTCTGCATGCCATCGGCCTCATTGATTCATTGAACGTCCAGCTTGCTTTGGCCAACAACCAAATCCAGCACTTGCGCACTTCCAGGGGACATCGCTCAGGGGCATCTACTCCCAGACACTCAGTAGAAGGATTGCCTTATGTTAGGTCCCCACTTTCTGGTTCCCTGTCTCACGCTTCTGAGGCACACGCTGCTGCCTTGGGACGCCCCCCGACTAGCACTGCTGGTGGATCATTCATTCAGCATCACTCATCTTCCCCCGCCTTCAGAGTCTGACTACAGGGCTCCTTTGGCATATGGGTATGAATCCCCTGCCCCATACACTGGTCACTCGGGTGGTGGGACCCCTGATCTTTTGTACACGCTTGGGCACATGTGAGATTTATTGTGAGGTTCTACAATACCTCAGAAGGGCATATGTAATGGCAAGTAGGACTTAGTATAATTTTTGAACACATGCCTCTGGCGCTACATTACAATCTTATCTTTCTTATTTACCTATCCCCCTTACTACAAACACACCGTAGTATAAAAGGCTTTCATTAGCTATTCAAAATACAACTTGACTTAATCATGTTACCTCTTGGTTTGAATACCTCATGTGCCGGCGCCTTCATCTTAACCAGTCAACCCCAACGTCACAGGTGGGGGTGGCGGCGGTGGAACAAAATGGGTAGGATCCATGGTAGAGGTTGGGAGTGCGGGGAGGAGTGGTAGTAGTGGGTTGCATTGGAAAGCGGGCTAGTGACAATAGTACCTTGGTCTGGGCACGCGACCCTGTCATAGACCTTAGGTATGAGAAAGTTCGCTCTGTTGCTTCAGCACCTCGTCTTGCTGGTGAAACCTACCCGAGCCTTCTCTTCACGTGCTCAGCCATAGGCGAGATGGGGCTCTCTGAGGATCATCCCAGTCTCCTTGTAGCTACTCTTCGGGACAGTCGGACTCAACATTACTGTTCCCTCAGCAAGTGCTTGTTCACCAAAATGGAGGTGCTGGTAGATGGCTCACAACTGTTGAGGAAAACCAACAACAGGCAGGAAAGATGATGAGGGAAAAGGGTGGAAGGTTAGCGTAGTAGGCAGTAGGGAAATTCTTGCCTCTGATACGTGTTCTGGTGGGAAGGTGCATAGAGTGTATTTGAGTTCTTCTGTTAGGGCAACACTAAGCACAGGCTCCCACAAGAAGGTGTTGAGAGAAAGATGGTATTTGTATAGTCTTGTATAGTCTTAGATGATCGCAGTGTTAGCGGCAAATCCCAAGAGAACTCAAATGAGGACTCTGGGAGATATATTACTAGTATATATACAAGTGTGCATGTGGCTACCTACAGGTGCCTGCCATGTGTACTGGGCAAGGTGCTGACTGATAAATGTATGGCTACAGTGAGGCGCTTACTGATAATAATGTGGTGCAGGTGAGGCGCTGACTGATAGTGGTGGCATACATGCAGTGAATGCATGGCTATCAGTCAGCTACCCTCACCTGCCATATTCAATGTGTTTGGTGACTAATAGTGTTTACTACGCTACTGGATAAGATAAAGACCATCTGATAAGATGAGATAAGGATTAGATGAGATGAAAAAGGTAAACTGTGACAGTTTTGATACCTTCTAACTCCCAGAGTCCATACTGTTGATCCTGCACCCTCCTCCACTTCAACAGCAATGTGAGGCCTATTAGAGGGTGAATATCAACTCAGGGTGTGACAAATGTTATGAACAGCTGGATTCTGGGCAAGGTGTACAACTATTGTTCATTCCCAGCTGACTTGTGTTATCCCTCAGAGCCTCGATGCCCCCAATGCAACACTTGATGGCCCATCCCATGCCACCAACTCGCAATTTGCCCCTCTTGGACACTCTGTGGCACTATAATGTGCACCTGCCTCTCTCTGACTCCTCCCAACACATTTTTGACCTATGAAGCCCTCAAAATTGTCCTTACATTTCTACCACTGGCTCAGGACATCAGGATATGCTGTCAAGCTTTCCACAATGTGTTTCCACTGCACAGCCTCTCACAACAACTGAAAGATACTCAAGTTCACATATAAGTTCAGCACCAACATTGTCTGAATGCAGTCACAATGTAGCCATGTAGTACTATCACTTAGCTCATGTACTTCTATAGTTCTATGGTTAAAAATTAATCGCAAGTTTTCCTTGAGATCCTTTTATTTGAGCTGCCCCCCTGAAGCTGAAAGGTGTTTGATTTGTTGAGACAATACAAATATATCATTAAATTGTAATGAGTTCAGGGGGCAGCCATAGCAGCTACCAGACCAAGCCAATGGCTTGCAAAATTGAACTGTGTAGCTCTTGGCACTTGCCTACCATATCTGAGTTGTGAATATCAGCAAACAGATTTTATATCATTTGAACAACTCATATGGGGAGTGCTTGAGCTAATTAAGTACTTTTCTTCCCCTTGCAATCCTTGTAGAATTGATACAATGGCTGAGAACAACCTGCAATAATAGCTGAGGCTTGGGAAATTAAATGGGAATAGCTGAGGCTTGAGAAATCAAACCATGTAGCTCTTGCCTACCATAGATGACTCCATGCTGTTCTGGCAAGAAACACTTGAGAAACACCTCAGCATCAGAGCCTACTGTCTGTAGTACATAATTCATAATTACCCCATAAATAATGTGTAGTATAGAAGTGGGGCTGTAGAGGGGATCAGGGTGGAGTCACAGTCAGAGGTAGGTGGAATAAGAGGCACTACAAGGGTATCAAGACCATGGTGCATCATGATATGCCACCAGACATCTTTGTAGCAGACTGTGGTAGCTTAAGGCTCAGTAAGGGGGTTGAGAGCTGTTAGTGTTTAGAAAATGAGTTGAGACATTTTTTGAGGACTGAAGGGTTTAAATGACACACTTTTAAAAGTTATTGATGCGTCTTGAAGGTCCAGGGACAGGTAAAAAATCACTGCACTGGCACTGTGAGAAAACAGGTATACGATTTGCCTTGAGATTGGACATGATCCAGACTTTGAGGCCTCAGTATATACCTGAATACTTGCTGGAAAAGCCATGGTGGTTGTCATACCATTGATTGTATTTTCCAAAGGTTCTCAAGAGATCGACAAAATGTGTTGACAAAATGCATCAACAAAATGCCAGCAAATGCTGATTTCTGTTTTGGAAGTCAAGCCATTTCTATACTCTCACCCTGCTCTCACCACAGTGATGATCATCAATCATCAACTGTCTACATTGCTCAAGTGCTTACAGGCCTCCCAAAGGTGAGGTTAAACATGAGCTCTGCCCTGCACCAGTTTCTTTACATTAATTCAAACCCATTTCCACCATTTATAGGTTATTTTCATCTTCTCACATCCTAGAGTCGCTAAATGCACTTCCTCTGTTTCAAGAGTGATATGAGGCTTATCAGGTGTGTATGCTAAGGAGAGTCATCAGGAGCTGGGACAGTGGGATTCTGAATAGTGGATGGCTACAGCTTGATCCCAACTGACTTTTGCTTCCTAAGGCTCAGCAAACATGCACAGCCTGTGCCACATAGCACCAGTGCTCTGAGTACCCTCTCTTGCACCCCATGTAAGCCCTCAAAGCCAATGATCAGATCAAGAATCATGATGTCTGATTTCAACCCAGATGTTCATTTTCACCAAGTATTCTGTAACACGCTGCTGCTCCACACACCTTTGAGATGGGTTGTATGACACTTAAGTCAGTATGTGGGTTTGACAGAGGCATGCCAACATCATCTTGTGGCCATGTATTCCCACTACTCTGTAGAGGGTTTTTTGGTCAACCATTTCAGCTTGCTCCTTAATCCCCGAAAATTTGATGAGTCACATTTTCACGTGACAGGCCCACTTTTGGTCCAGGCCACATTTCTTACTCTGGTCATGTAGCCGTTCCACGAACATGTAAACCTCCTATCACATCATTCGTTGCCCTGATGTCTTTTTTTCAAACCATTGCCTGAAATATTGTTTCTGCCTACACATGGCGTACCTACCTGTCAACTGCAGCCACTTTACTTCCCAATGGGTCATATTGTTGTTCTTGTTGAGGATGTCATGCTCCATTGTCTTTGCACATCTTAGGGCTCAGTGACCTGATCTGAAATAGCTGGGGCTCCATCATCCATTTTTACAATGATGATCCTGTCAATTTGGTGGAATTAATTGATGCTGTGTACATATCTGATTGGTGGGTTATCACTTATTCATCAGGGAAGAACATTATTAACTCTTTTCTAGTTTTGGCCACATTTGCTTTCCAATGGATCCACAGACCCTCAGCAATCTGACATGCATGATGGAGTGATTTGGTTGCTACAATCTCTTCCATTTTCTTTCCTCTTGTTTCACCGAAGCATTCCTGTTCTCTCTAACTCATTGGGATAGCCCAAACTGTTCTTCCTCTGCATCAGTCTCTTTATCCATTGGTGCTGAATTTGATTATCTACTGTGTGCCATCCAACATGGCATGTGGGCCAGTGTTCCCTCCCTTTGCTACATGATTTGTTCACGCTATTCCACTGTATGTCTGCTGTAGGTGTGGGCCTCCTTCCTTCTGATCTTTGGGCAGGACCAGATTTGGTTAGGTGTATTGCAGTGCAATAGTACTCTTACATGTATAGCTGACATTGATTGTGTGCGCTGCATCATGGGTAGGCAGTGTCTTTTAGACGCACAATCTCACTACACCTGGGCCTGGCAGTGGTCTCAGGTTTGAGCCTATGCATGCACTCAAGGTTCTAGAGGAAACAGGAAGCATTATATCTGGTCCTTGTGCATTACTCATCCTGAATCCCTTCACGTTCCACCCCAAAGACATGGACGTCCATTGCCCTCATAGTCAACTTGATGCAGTTGCAACCACTTTCAAGAAGAGGTATCTGAAGCTGCAAACCCACGAACCATGCCCCAATTATGAGAACATCCCCTACATGTTCACAATGGTGTCTCTGAGAGATCACAAACAGTCCATCAACATTGTCACATCACACACTGAGAACAACCTCCTCCCCATCTTCAACTTCCATTCTTTGGCAATGATGAATTTCATATCTGCATGAGAAATATACTGTGGGTATCCGGACCTCACCATCAATTATCGGAACATCATAAACATTCTCATAGGCTGTAAACCCAAAGCCAACTGTGTCAAGTTCGCGGAGTGTATTGCAAAGTATGAACATCGAGGATACAATTACACAACAGATCCATTGGAGTGGCCAGGCTACGTTGATAACGTCTTCTGTCAACCAAAGATGGAGAGGGTGTTATGAAATAAAAAACACTTTAACTTCACATGGAGTGTTGGCACGACAAAGATGAACAGGAGGGAAGAGAGAGTCAAAGAGATGGAAGAAGTGTGGAAGAAAACTTCTTGGGTGCTTGCCAAGCATCGGGGGCTGGTACTAGACCTGGAAGGATAGTTAGAAGTTGGAAGGTACTGCTGTGTACAGTACAATATGTACAGTACAATACGGTGGTACAAGTAGCGGGCTTTGCAGCCAAAGGGTGCCCTACATCAATTATTATATTTACCATGAAATTATCATGTACTGTACCATTTCAATCAAATTGACAGGTCACGCGTCACACCCCCCTCTGTCGTGTCGAAATTTCGCCTACTCAACCAGCTGTGACATGATTGGGACCACCAAAACGGGTGTTTTCCAGGGTCGAAATGTCAAAAAATTTCCCGTGTCACAAGGACATGGGGGTATTGTCAATTATAAAATATTCAACACCCTGGTCACGCGTCACACCCGGTGTCGAATTGATTGAAATGGTACAGTACCTCATAAATAGTCACAGAATATCAGTTCAAATTGTCATTGAAATCATCTCAACCTGCTGCTCTGAAAACAACATGAAACCCCAAATTGTGAAGAGTTAAGTAAGGCGTGTGCGACAAGGTGCGAAGGTGTGCCCACGGCACGGACCGACTCGGCCGATGGCTTGGGAAAGTCAAATTGAACCGTGTAGCTCTCGCCAACCGTACGTAGATCGACAGAAAGTACAAGTTACAATTGGCGTGCAAATTTCTCCATCTCTCGTTCGATTTCGGCACCCGCTACAGCTCCACCAGTTTCCACCGAGTCCTTCCACGCTGTCGTGGCACTAGATGTCTCTGGCAAGCGGACATCAAATACCTCGACCTTTCGATCCGGACCGTCCTTTACATTTGACTCCGATTGGGATCTTTCGGGCGCCGCAGTGATGGATGCGAAGGAAATTCCAGTTAAGACCGTGCCGCTGATAGCACTTCGATTCCCTCTACTTTTGCGTATCTTGCGAACTGCATTAATGAATGACTAATCATACCATCAGGTGCCCCGCGCCACTGGAAATCTCAAATGTTACTCACAGGGTCTCCAGCAGCAAGAACTCCATACGCGAGGGTGCGGAGTCCGTACAAAACAACATCTATACAAAACATAGCGGGCGTTGGTTTTACCGCCATTTCATATTACGCAAGAGCATACCGAGGACAAGTAACCTGAAATCCTAAGAGATGGCGACCAGTAAGCAAGAGCTAGAACGAGTAGAAATGCTGGGCGAAATCAAACATACCATTTGAGTGTGTACGCCCACAACGCTCATGTTGAGGTCAAGAATCACCGTCGAGAAGTTCATAAAAAGTGACACCATGGGGTACAAAGCTCAAAAATGGCGCGGTAAGTATACGTGCGACAAATACCATTGAATAAAGTGACTCACCTATCCGGAGGATAACTGTCCGATACCTAGGGTCTTGTGTAAAAACCGAGGTACCACTGAACTGCGAAGGGCCGTTGCTAACATCCGTGCCAGCGGCCTTCAAGGACTTGATTTGTCGCTTTGGAGAAATGCCGTCAATAAAAAATGAAAACATGCGCGGGGTGCCTCTACTGATGAACCGAAATCACCTGAACACGATACAGCCAGAATAACACATACCCGGAGCAGACGGCCTCGATGGTAGCGGCAAGAGATATCCAGAATGATCGTGTCCCGATGACCCATCGGAGTCGAACCTCGTCGTTTGCATTGCTGTACCAGCAGGTGACGATCGACTCGTTCCAGCTAAGTTACAGTATCGCAGTTACTTAAACTTTCCGTTCGATTTAGGTCTGGAGGGGATTGCACTCACCCAAATTGGCCCAGAGCCATCGTCGGCACGTTTAAAACTATGCTGAGAATCGTGGTTCCGGCGAGATAATACTTCTCCAGTTTGTTGCCGTCGAAGCCGTAAGCCAAAACCAGTCTATACAAGGATGTAAGAGTTACAATAAGTTTAAATATTGTTCCACCACGTACAGAAGGTTAAGGGCTATACAGGTAGTAGAAAAAGTCGCAAAGCTTAGGGTGAACTTCAGCAGAAATTAACGCACGCTAAGGACTCAGATGCTAGGTGAACGTACATTGACTGCAAACGCCTTAACGTTGCACCCAACGCCATGGCTCGTCGGTGTTGCGGCGTAAGCTATCCCGAACAGTACGCTTCGGACCGTGCAGCCAGTGAGCGATACGTAAGGCCAAGAAGTCGATGTAGAGTTCTCACTTGAATACCATCGAGTAAACCAACAACCGGAAGCTCACTCGATCGAAACACTTTCTGGCGCTTGGGGCGAGGGCTGCTAAGCCGTATGCTATCAAGACCATCCCGCAGACGATGGTTCCTGGAATGGTGCAGGCAAATGTGAGGACACCACTGAAGATTGATATTTCTAGGTGTCAGCGGGTGGCTAAATTATGAAAAGTCAATATGCTCACCCCGCCTGGGTCTGTGTGTCCGTTATTGTGTACGGCTTGTTGTCGGACATGTTATGAAAAGCTGGGTGCAGACTCAGAGATTGGCGGTTGTGGGCAGTCAGGCGTGAGATAGACTCCACGCACACAGGTCGACTATATTCTTTAGCTCGGGGAGATTGTTGTACTTGAGCGAAGAGAACCAATTGAGTCCCAGGTCTAAAATTGTAGGAGAGGCGGGGCTCACTCCAGATATAGGCACACACGCAGGTCGACTATCTTCCTCAAATATTCCTCGGCTCAGGAAGATTGTTGTGTTTAAGCTAAGAGAATCAATTGAGTCCCATGTCCAAACTGTTATTTAAGAGAGATGTCGCCTACTCCAATGATAAAGTTTCGCAACGCAGATCCGAAGTGATCGAGTTGAACGCGACAGGTGGGCAGGTAGTGAAATGACAGTGTGGCACGCTGGACCTGTGGTGTTCCGGTCAAGACAGCCACTGCAATCCACCGTGGGATGACACTGTGGGCCTGGGCGGTACACATATTTTGTGCTGAGCGATAGGAAAAGCCTGAAACTGGTCGGTGACAGTGAGGATCATTTGAAGTTCACCGTGTCCTTCGATGTAGTACGTTGACATTTGACGGTGAGAGTTATATGCCTGGAACCTGCCCAGAACTGGAAAGTTCAAACGCTGATCATTGAACAACGATATGTACTCGTTCTGATGAATCAGAAGATATTGACGAACACTGTTTTAGACACCGAGTGACATTGGGTGCTTACTCGGATTGCCTGCTGAGCGACCCCGTCTCTCCTGGCAGGCGGCACGGAGGCGACAATATAAATACGGTATCGCCATCCTGGGTAGCGGCGATAGGTGTAAAGTAGGCGATAACCCTGGAGAAGTAATTTTAATGATGATTATCTCGTTAAAAAAAGATTGGGGGCTATACACCTCAGTGAGGTGCGTCCAGTGGAGTGGATGAGTTGGGGATGCTGCATTGGAAGCGTAGCCGTAGAACCACAGGTTGAGGGTTGACGCGTTGTCGTGTTTGGAGACGCGTCATAGGCTCCATATCATTTTGAACGATTATCTTCAAAATCGTGGGTTTCGAGACTAGGCATTGGCCCAACATTGGCCTGCTATCTTTCAGCAATTTTGGCGACATTTAAGCAGCACCCTAGGCCTGAGTTTATAGAGTTCTGAAGGTTCATTGTGACGAGGTTCCCCGAAGACTCCGTGACTAGTAACTCAGACTGGTGCTTGTGCCAAAAACCCAAAAGACTAGTCCCGTTCAACATGACAAATCCAGCATCACATATCCACGAACAGTGAACGCGTGCTCAGCTGCCCCACCACATAATTCAGGATTCGTGGCGCCATGCCAACAGTCTGTGAGGAATCCGATGGAATGAAGGAGAAAAGTTTCAGATCCTTCGACATTGGTCGACAATCATCTGCGCCCAGCTATTATTCACAGAAACAAAAATATGGTTCCGACATTAACACTGCATTAAGAGGGAATCGAACCCCCGGCGGGTCGATGAAGTCCTGACAGGGCGGTTCAACGATGGCAACGACCCAGGTTACCACTACCCCATTAATGCTTGGCAGACAAGGGATAGCGTTTGTCATCGAGGCGGCAGTGTCCCTGGATGGAGTTTACCACTGACCCCAGAAGTCTTATTTTCATTGCTAACAATCATATTTAACTTTGAAAGGGAGGAAGCATTGATTACAAACGATGTATTGCTACAGTATTCATAATATTCTCTATATTTGTAGACCCAAATTCCTGATAAATTAAATCAAAGCTGCATATGCAAGCCGAAGGTGACAGTGAGCGTCTAAGTGGATGCAGTGGAAGTAAGGTTGGGAAGGGACGAGATAAAAGTACAGAATCGGAGAGAGATGACAACAGACGAGAAAGGGAGGAACAAGGTAAGCACAAGTACAAATTAGATACACAAGAGGAAGAGAGAAAGAAAGACAGGGAACCGCGCCGTTCAAAATCGACCGTTCAGACATGCTCCCCAGGTCAGACACTACGGGTTTCGTGTGTTCCTGGGCCATTCATCATCGGCCACGCTACGGGTTTCGCGTGGCCTAGAAGGAACGAGCACGTCGGCGGGATGGGGCACCCTCAGCGTCGCCGTTGTCCTCAGTGTCGCGGAGGCGCTTGCGTGGGACGGAAGGCAGGGCGGTGGAGGTGCTGGCACTGGCGTTAGCAGGGGAGAGTGTGGTTTCAACGGGGGTGGCGGGGCGAAAAGCAGAGGAGCTGGAGGAAGAACCGGAAGACATGGCATCGTCGCCGTCACTATAACAATGGCTCGAGAGCGCCTCCTCCTGAGTCTTGGGTGGGACGTATGTTCCAAACCCCTTCGTCCAGTAGACTTCGGGATGGCTACGCCCACAGAACGCATACTCACGTTGCAGGCCCTGAGGAAGCGGGCGGGGCAGTTGGGGATAGTGATTGAAGGGAGGGATGATCTGGCCGTTCTTATCGAGGGCGGGGCCACGGGGCGGTAGGGTGCCAGAGGGGCCGGTGGTGTAATGGAAACGGATACCGTTGCGCTCGATGATGGAGTGCGTATTGGGAACGGTGATGAAAGAGATAGGTTCGGGTCTGGATACGCGCCGGGCACTGGGAGTGGGCTTGGATTCGACGCGGGCACGAACGTTACGGGCGTCGATGCTGCCGTCGACTTCGACTTCGCGAGCGCGCTTCTTGGAGGCCGATTTGGTTTGAACGCCGATACTGGAGGGTCCGCTGATGGAAGCGTCTTGTGCCGTGGCCCAGATCATGTCGTCGGAGGCCACTTCGAGCTTCACGGCCACCTCTTCGAGTTTAACAATGACTGGAGCGGGCGAAGCAAGGTCTGCGGGGTGAGTCCAGGTGATGTCGACATCTTGACCGGTGGTGGAAGTAGGGAGGACGGTAGTAGTGCAAAGAGCATTGGCGGGTACAGCAGCTGTGGTTTTGGCAGTGTTCGAGGTTTGAATCTCAGTGATATCGTCGTCGTCGTCATCAAGAACGATGGGGTTATCAAGAGAGCTAAATAAAAAAGATGGCGCGTGAGTGAGAACAACAAATGAAACAGGTGCAGACCTTCCGGGGCTAGTATCGTGATCCAAAATAAGGGGGTTCTCAAAAGAGCTAGACGAAAGGCGCTTGAGTGAAAGAAAATAATGACAGGAAACATAAGTGCAGACCTTCCGGGGCTACCAAGAAGTGGCGCATCAACAGGCATCTCCTCCGCGGTGTCGTTATAGTCTTCAAAAGTGCCTTCTTCTTCAACATCGTCGTTGAGTGTTTTCACAAAGCTATCATAGTAGGTTGAGCGATGCTAGAGATGAAAATCATTGAGGAGACATACCTTTCGGTGGTTGGAACGACCTCGGTCGTCCTGATTCAAGATGAGAGTCAGCATAAAGGGTAAATAGCTGCCTAATAGCGATCGCTCACCTGCTAACGAGAACAGCGAGAGCATAAGCCACTGTAGTTCTACGCTCTTCCTGGGGAACTCCGGCCTCCTTCATGTGCGAGAAGGTTGTGGCCATGAAGGCCTTCATCTTGTCATTGTATTTCTTTATGACTTCAATGGGCTTGAAGAGCTGTCAATGATCGTTTTTCCAGGATGGGGAAACACATACCTGGACTTTGATAGGTTGGCGCGGTTTGGCCTTTACTTGAGGCTTCGGCGATGTCAATTTCGGCGAGAAGTTCGAAAAACGCATCCTGGAGATTTCAAAGGTGGTAGGCTGTATATGCAGGTGAGGCTGGTTGAATTGGTATAGAGCGCCTTGAAAAAATGGGCTTATATACCTGAGGTTTTGGGGTCACAGAGTTTCGCTTTGGCCATTTGACAAGCATTTGACCATTCGGCAACAATAAAATGACTGGGTCGGCCAAAGCGGATTGCATGCTATATCCATTTGAGCACCAGAGTTAGAGGATGGTTTGACCTAACTTCAGCTTCGTCCATTATCAAGCACGCTACACATGCATCCGGAGAAACGTCTACCCGTCCGCCCGTCACGTTCTGGTACTAGGCAAATTGGCGACAAGAAATTGTTCATTACTCGGGAAGAACTTTTTACCTGATCCAGTTCGTTTTGCAGAAATATGGCCGCTTCAAGAATCTCTGACCGGCAGGCCAAGTCTCCCATGATATATATGGCCCGCATGCGTTATCAGTCGAAATTCCATCATGATTTCCATGGAGGCGCGACCAGCAATCAAGTAAATGAGGGAGTGACATTGAATGAAAGAAAAGAGAGTTGTAGTGAATACACTGTAAAGTCAAGATCCAAGTTGAAGTCAGAAGCAAGGGGTTCCACTTGGTCGGAAGAGAGAAAAGGCGCCGGGTGGCATTGACAAGTTAAAACGAAAGTGTAAAATCTCCGGGCCGATTCAGACCGCTAACAACTCTTTCTCCTCCCACCAATACCTCTTCCACCCAACTTCCACCACCCACACTCACAATAATGTCGGAACAGCTATCGATTCGCGTCAACTCTGCACGCCTTCCCGAATTTGTGGGCCAGACTGTTCGGCTCGCGGGGCGCGTCCTCCAGGTCCGATTCGCTCCTCTACGCGTCTGATCGCCATTTGTTGATGAATCTGTAGAGGAGCGCAGACACGATGACGGTCGAGGCCTCAGATGGTGGTGAGGTTGCTGTACAGATGTTTCAGGTGCGCTTTATTCTTTCCCTTGTTCTTCCCGTGTTGAAGTTGGGAGCTGATGGCGTTATGCCGAAGATGGACGCGTCGTCGACGGACCCGTACGTAGAGGTGATTGGTAAGGCGGTGGACGCGACAACGGTTAAGATGATGTCTGTGGTGAACTTGGGATCTGACTTTGGTGCGTCTCCTACGTTTTTCTATCCTTTCTTCCACTATTGACATACGTCGCACAGACCTGAAACTCGCGAATGACACGATCGAGTTCATGCACGACAAGAAGTTGTTCTCGCGAATGTTCAGTTAAATCGAAGGTTTCGCTATGCATAGGCTATGCCGTTGCCACATGCTTCAGGACTCTACGCTGCGCTATTATGATGCCTGTGTACTATCATTCATGCCCAGATCACTCCGCAGCCTGTGCTTCGTGTCGTTTGTCTTAGTATAATCACTTGTACGGAATATCGAGTTGGATTGACTCAAGATCTGCTAAGCATTGACTTCTCTACGACCTTCCAGCCTCAAGCTCCATTGATTGCAAGGACTAATTCCGATGCACAGCATGATCTGCGCCCAACAAGTTTTTATAAGCATCTGCCACATGACGGCGCCTTTCAATGTCAACTGCCAAATAAATATGTATTGCCTCACACGACACAAGTCAGTCACGGTTCCGACGTTCACTTCACAGCCCACAGTGGGAGTTGCCAACATATATATCGCTCAAGAGGCATTTGCTCTAATGCCTAAATCTCTTACATCCATCCCACATGCCTGTTACCTTCCCTATCGCCAATCGTCCTGCCGACCCTTACGACAACACTCCACTGCGGCGGTGGGCCCCTGCGCCGTCTTTAGATCTACTCTTCGAGATGCCTAATAAGGTGCTCGCTGGCCTTCCGACCACACACATACCAGCGAAACTACTGCAGAGTTCTGTTGACGGCACAGAGGAGATTATCACCACAAAGAACGGCTTTGTCCACGGTATCATGACGGCGTATAGCAAGCATCATAACCTTGTCATCCGGTAAGTCATTCTACGTGTCATCTCTGACTATTGGATACATCTAAAGGCGACTTTTAGGCCAGACGATGTCTGGATCGCCATCCTGTCACAGCTCAACTTTTAGTACGTCTCGTGGTTTGTCATTCCTGAATCGTATGCTGACTGATTGATCTACATAGTGTTAATGCCCATGCAGAGGAACTGCGTGACAAGTTCGTCGATCACAAAGGAAAGAAAACGCTTATCGTCACAACAATGGTGGACAGCCTAGAACAGATGGACTTTGGTGATTTGGCAGTCCAGATGACAGGGCTCATCGACCAGAATGTAAGGTATACTGAAATGTAACTCTTCCTTGACTAATCTTCCCTCTACCAAGGTAAAAGACAAATCTCTTGTTCCTTGGGTACTCCCCAATTTCTCAACGACTACGGCGGATGATACTGTGATCTGTTCCGCCCTCATTATGTCGACGTTGAAACAGTAAGTCAATCAATCAAAATATCAGCATTTCAAGGCCGACCTTGTATCAGATACTTCCATTATATGATGAGCCTCGGCTGCGGTATCCCATTCATCACGCTCGAAGGCACTCAAGCGGACTGGCGCTCCATCCTCGACCGTATCGACAAAATCCCCGAGTTCGGCGCCGAGCCCGCCGAGTGGGCAACAATGTTACGTGCCATTCTCAAGCGCTTCGTGCGTGCGTTCGATGACAAAGGTCCAAAGTCTGACATAGAATTCTGGGAGCGGATGGTGCACGAGACGCCCGGCGGGTCGTTCACCCCATTCGTGAGCGGCTGGATCAGTGCGTTTTGTGCATGGGACAACAAGGGTAAATACTTTGGTGCGAGGAAGTATCAGGACGGGATGACTATCGGGGAACCGCCGTCATGGGTGAAGGGCCTCAAGTTCGATGGAGTCTGGTTTCCGCGTGTGAACGTGCCACCAGAAGGGTACGCTGAGGTTGATGTTCAGGTCGTTGATCATTGGGAGGAGAAGTCCTATGATTGTACGATGCTTGCTGGACATGTTGGGCATGTAATGGTTGGGAAGGAAAGGCATCAACGGGATACGCTGCAGATAGCACCTCAATGGTTTATGTACGTCAAGGGAGAAGAGCGTGATGTTTCTCAGGGTTTTGTTTCGAGTCGGAGAACCTAACTAATTACAGCCATAATTGTATAATCAAAACTGAAATGCATTTATACTACATAAGCCTTTTGCGATTGGCCTGCTACCTACGGAGCCAGAAGTCACTTCGAATCTCTTGTTCCTGCCCTTTTGCATACATGAACCACTGTGGCGCTATGCGCACTGTGTCCAGCTGCCGTGCACTCTCCCCGTCCATAAAAAATCCAACGTGTCCTGCCACCGTCGCACAATGATACTTCCTTCCATTCGAGGCATCCAGCAAGATCACGTTCACTTCAGCGACCCCCTCCGGAGCCTCCCACACTCGGGGGAACCAGACTCCGTCAAAGGTCAGGTTCATCACCCAAGGCAGTGACGGAGAGGCATTGGGCCTAGGCATACTGCTTGGCTTCAAATAAAACGCCTTTCTTGTCCCAGGCGCAGAAAGCGGCGATCCAGCCACTGATAAATGGTCTGGAAGAGGCTCCTGGCAGATCGTGGAATATCCGCTCCCAAAATTCTTTATCACGCTGTGGTTCTCCTTCGTCAAATGCCCGGACGAAACGCGTGAGAATGGCACGTAGCATCGGGGTCCACTGCGCTGGCTCTACTCCAGACTCTCAATAAGATCTCAATGCGTTGAAGAATTGATTGCCAGTCTGTTCGTGTTCATCAGGAAAACAAAAAGTCATCAATCTATTGCCCGGCTACTTCCTGCCGACATCAGATTTGCCACCCGACACATTGTTCCACCCCCGCTCACCCCCGGCCTCACGACGACAACTGACGCCTTCCCGCCCCTTTGCACAGCCGCCGTGTCCCAGGGACGCGTTGACATGAGGCCCCCGCCAGCGGATTGGCTCGGCGGGTGTCCCACATCAACAAATTCATGGCTTGAAATTACTCTGGTAGAAGATTACCAACACCGCCCGGTCAAACCTATGTAGATCCAACTTACGTTTTCCTGATGCACGTGTCGTGAGACGTTAAGACGTTCTAAACGTTGATTTAAGTCTCCTTTTGCAACCACCACCATGACAGTCTCAAGGTCAGCCATACCTCTATCTATACTTACCTTGTTCGAACTCTTATCTCAAACTTGTGGCCATGACATCAAGGGCCCTCACGCATTCACAGGCATCCAACGACAGGTTTGCTCTATCGGATTAATTACAATCGTTCCTCTGACCTCAGTCATGCATTTAGCGAACGCCAGCCTTTGTTGTCAAATGGCCCTTCTTCCGATGCACAATTCACTCCATCCAGGTGAGTCTCCCTTTCATCCATCCTCAATCCCCCCAAAACCCAGTCCATCACCAGCGACGACCCTGTAATCGAATGCGAAGCACTCCGTCAGTGGAAGCCCACCCTGGTTAAATTCCTGCTGCTCCTCATCCCGGCGCTCCTCACCCTGGGGTCCCTCATCTTCATCTTGAGGGGCATTGCCTTCCACAAAGACGCCCTGAAGCGGTGGAGAGACGAGGCTGCAAGCTACCAGGAGCAAGCCGAGAAATGGCAACATAAATCAGAGCACTTTAAGGAGGAGTGGAAGGCTAAGCTTGCGCGGGAGGTCTTCGAGCGTGAACTAGCCGGGCTTACATGGGGCGAGTTTGTTGGGGAAGCTCATTGCGCTTCCAGTGGACGCAGAGCGTACAAGGCCCGCTTGTTGAATCTAACACCGACTTTCTCGGCGGTAGAAGCCTGCAAATCGACCTCGGCGACTATCAATAATATTACTTATAAGACACCCTTGAAGTGTGAAGATCAGGTGAATTGCAATGTTCTCATGTTACCCGTTTTGCTCACATCGGCGCCTCAGGGAACGCTAGGTGTATATGGTTATTGGGTCGCGGAAAATGAAGCGGTCTGCTCGACTTATTGGGATCATACCGAGCGCAAGGTACAATGGGACACTTAGCTGTGATGTCGTCCTACTCTGATATTCATCCCAAATAGGATTGCGTCTCTCCGGGATCTGGGCTCCGAGTACGTCGATCTGACTTTTTCAGAATCTGCTGCAATACTCATCCCTTTGTAATAGAGATACGAAGCGAAATTTGGCGATGTCCACGCCGGCGAGGATGCGGAAATGTTGTGCCTCAGCACTCCCATCACCTTCTACGGCCGGTTCTTCGAGCGCCCCACGGCTTGTGTTAAACGGGTGCGTATAGCTTCCAACTTCTGGCGGCTGCATGCTGAGCTCGCCTTAGGGATACGGCTCATGCGAACGTGCCGAGTATTGGAGCATTTGGGACATTCCCGTCCGTGATTGTTGATCAAAGGTTCGCCTCTTGTCGAACCGCGGATCCACGGTCAACGTTTGACCTTCGACACCACTGTCTTGACTTCCATGAGCAATCTTTTTTTTCTTTCTCCTTTGTTACATGTGTATTATCTTTTTTTTCGGCTGGCACCAGCTGGCATCAGCTGATACCAGCCGAAAAAAAAACCCCAACAGACTACCCAAACAGCAGTCAGTAACCACGCGTACGGATCGAGTCTTTGAATTTGCCGTAAGATATTTTGACATTCTTGATAAATTTGTAGGCCTCGGATGCATCAATATACATCTCTTCAGACATTGTTGATTTGACGGCCCTCAGTGTGCTGCCGTTTTTTGAGTCTTGAAGATTGTTTTTATTTTTATTTTATTGATTGCGTCGCGCTTTTGGGCGATGCCATCTTGGGCTCTATCTAGGTTTCCTACATATCTACTCTGTCTGTACTAGTCTGCCTAATTCTATAAGGTCCGGGCATCTTTCGATGACTGTTGCCCAATGCATGCCTGGAAATAAGGTCCATAACGATGCGCCAATGCGCGAATATAAGCTTGAAAGTAGGTTCATGTGGCTCTGATGTTCACCAGTTGTTCACCTTCACTATTTGTTGCCACAGCAAAAAATCACCCTTGGCGGTTCCTTTTCTTCAATTTCAGATCACTTACTACTCTAAGCTTGCAAATCTACTCAAGGCTCTATAGCTTCTCAAAGCTTGACTGCGAAACCCTGTCAAACTGATTACTGTATTCAGCATTTGTGGCAAAGTGAGGGTGCCACCCGGGGCAACACCGTCAAAGAGCCCGTAAGGATCTGCGGACGTGACTGCAGTCCGCGATCCAGTCGATGGTGTGTGGTACATATCACCCGCACCCGTGCGCACTCTCAGACTGCAAGTCTTTACAGAATGTCATCATATTCCCTTATATATATATATTCCTAAGTTGAAATCCCTCATCACTCCCGAGTTATCATGAGGTTGGCGTGAGTATAAGGTGAAGAGTAACATCAACAAGACAGAAAATGATCAAGCTCGGTCTCTGAATCTCGGACCGACACGATCTTCTCTGCTCTCTGTGGACTCCAGCGTTCCCATGATCTTTTTGTTGAATTTAGAATCGTTTGAAAGCAATTCAAGTGGGCATTAAACGGTGATAATTATACAACAGAAGAAACACGACATGAGCTATAGGGCAATGGGTACAAGAGAACGTAAAGAAATCGAATACATGAATCGATCGATCCGCCATTGAAATTGCCAAACGCTAACCTAGCCAGTCCAAGTGTGTACTTATGAAGGGATAGAGTGTACAGCGATCCAGTCATACCCCTCGTAACAACACATTACAGTTTTTATGTGTTCGAGGAGCCGGACTCGGGCACACGCTACAGCTTTGGCGTTGTCGGGAGTACCCAGAGCGGATCAGTTGGAATACCTGCGACGGAGAGCGCGCGAGGCTACTTGTTCGTCGCGGTCCTCTCGTGGGCGCTTCTTCGAGGAGCCGCGTTCGGGGATGGGAGGAGCGACGGTAAACGTGGAGGTGGAGGAGACAGGGATAGGGATGAGAGAGGCAGGAGGTGAAAGGATAGCGACGGGAGCACTCGACGTGGAGACAGCGGAGGTGGAAGGAGTGGGAGTAGGCACGGATATCGAGGCAGTAGATATCGAGGCGACAGCAGAAGTCGACATAGTGTTTTTGGCTGCTTCTGCGACAGCTGCAGCTTCCAGAGCGCGAGCAACGGCAGATCCTTGGCCTGGCGCGTTGTTCCAGGGCTCCGCGAGGCGATTTCGATACCACGGGGGCAGCGCCTTAATCATCGAGCCGGGAGGATCATTGATATCGCCAAACTCGGGCACATGCGCGACGTCGAAGTTGCTGCGGTGGTAGAAGTTGTCCTCGCGTTGGAGGGCCTGCGAGCGGAGGCGGCGGGGCGGTGTAGTAGTGTAGTTGGACGGGGATTGGGGCGGGCCGTGGCTGAGGGGCGAAGAGTTCGAGGAGGGAAAGGTGGTGGTGGTGGCTTGAGAGGAGGTTTGGGAGGAGAGGTCTTTGGAGGAGGCGCCATTAAAGGAAGAGCCTTCGGGGGAGGAGCCTTTGAAGGAAGAGGTGCGGGGATCAGATCCAAAATACAGACCGAGAGGCTTGGCTTGGCCTGGTTGGGTGCTGGATGGGCCAGGTTCGGCATTGGAAACCCGGAGGCGGATTCGACAAGCTGCGTCGTCGTCGTCTTGTTCGTCACAAGCACGCTTCTTGGGGGACGAAGGGGACGGGTGGTGGTTGACTGCGTTATGAGACTCGTAACCAGAGTCAGAGTTGTCCGAGTCTTTGGCTTGGCCCTTGCCCGTGCTTTGGGGCTTCTTCTTGCTATCGCTGACTTCGACGAGAGCTGTAGCCTTGCGGGTAATGGAGACAGGGGAAGAGGAAGTGTGGAAGGAAGATGTAGCAGACCCAGAGTAAACGAAGCGACTATGGACGCCGTGGCCAGTCGCAGAGACGGTTTGGGTGATGGTAGTGCCGGCGGTATCGACAGTGGTTCCAATAAAGCTTCCAGGAGCAGAGCCGGAAGGAAGGGTTTCACGAAGGTAGAACGGGCGAGCCTTGGCTTGAAAAGAGTTGTTCTCTTCGACGACCGAGTCCTCAACATCGATCTCATCGAAGGAGAACTCTTGGGTCTTTGGATCCAAGCTTGATAAACAAAGGGATCGTTAGCTAAAACAAGTTGGCAAATATTTGGTGCACTTACGGGTTCAAAACTATCTGCAAAGCAGCCGTAATGCCCTCGGCCTGGGCATCGGGGTGGATCTTGTGGTCGTCCATGTATTCAATACAATTCTGCATTACGAGGAGTGCCATTTCGTCCAACTCCTCGCCAAGGAGGAAGTGGCGGAGAGATTTGCTGAAGCGCGCAGTCAAATGCATAACCTCGGTGGTAGATTGAAGTAGTTGAAGTTGGAGTAGATTCAGATACGCAGATAGGTGGGTTGCGGTTTGAAATGGGAGTTAAGTGGCGTGACCAGTGTTATATATCCCAGGCCAGGAGATGCATTGGCTCTCGAAGAATAAGAGATGTAGAGACGCATTGCCCCTAGCATTCCGCTTGGACCTGGTGATGGCACCGCTTGGGCGTTGGCCAGATGATGCAGTCGAATAAGTCACGGCAACGTGATGCATTGTGTATTGTTCGATGCTCATGGGGTTTCTTGTATTCCTTGCTGGGTAACGAGGCCAAAAATATCGGACAATGGTGCAGAGTGCAGAAATTCGTTGAGGTTCACAACCAGAAATGGTCACCAAGGAGGGAGTTGCCACAGAAGTGATGGTTCCTGAATTGGAATTTGCCGCTCTCCGTTTTCCGAGTTGGATCCCCTCAAACCATACGTCACCCTCTCAAGTTTCTAGTCTTCAAGCTCCAAGCTTCAAGCCCGACATATCAATATGGTTTTGATCTTACTACCTGCACGACTCAGAAAACTCATATAAATCTCAAATTCCTCTCGATAACAATTGCCTCAGTCCGCTTCTTTATTACAAAACGTCCACGACGGTTGTGTGGTTCTTCTCCTGTGCAAGCTCGTGTGCTGTCTTCCCCAACGAGTTGGTAAGACTCGGGTCTGCCCCCTTCTCCAAAAGAAGTTTGACCGAAGAAAGATGGCCTGCCTTCGCCGCTTCGTGGAGCGCGGTTCCCAGACCGTCGTCGCGCTCAGACTTCGCCATCTCTGGATAATCCGGGATCTCGTTGATTTCAGCCCCCTTTGCGAGCAATAGCTCGATCATCGCGTCCCTCCCATAGTATGCGGCGACCTTGAGGGCATTGGTGTTTTGGATATGCGCCCCGGCGGCAATGAGGGCATCGACGGTCTCAGTGGACGCGTTTATGACGGCGACATCAAGAGCAGAGTGCATTCCGCTGCGATTCGCATTCGGGTCTGCGCCGTGTGCGAGGGCCCAGGCGACTACAGTGGGAGCGCGGAGGGATAAGATAAGGATATCGCCGATGTGACCTAAGTGCGTGTTTATGTTGAAACCCGCGTCGAGGAAGGCCTGGAAGACGGCGACGTTATCGGCGGCAGCGAAGGCAGATACGATGGCGTCGACATCAACTTGGGCCCCTCGCGAGAGAAGGAGGGACACGATTGGCGCAAAGCCGTTCTGTGAGGCAAGGGCAAGTAGGGGTTGGAATTTGGGTGTCGAAGAAAAGAGGCTGGACCACTCGTCGAGGAGCTGGGTGGTCCTGTCAAGATCACCAACGACGATGGACCCTTTAAGGTCGTCTGTGATGTGTTCCTCTACAACCGACGTGGTCAGGAGGGCTTATCGTGGAAGCGACAAGTTGAGTTACCTGTCCTGGTCATCGTGTGTGAATAGTGGGGGGTTTGAGGTGGCAGGTCTTTACTTAAATGCTTCACGTCAATGTAACACCTTCCATCTTATATGCAATTTATGGAACGCCGCCCTACGACAGATCACGATAATCGTATGATGGATAAGCTGGACGGGGAATGTCCTCAAGGCCTTAAGCTCAAAGGCCTCTGGAAGAACAGATGAGGCGAGTCGACGACAGCAAGCTTGAAGGATATTGAAAAAGGCTAAAGCAAAGAAGAACATGAGCCGATTAATATTACCAGACTTTCCAAACATGGAGATTCCCCTCCCATAAGGGTTCATTCCGACCTTAGCTCAGTTGGTAGAGCGCGAGACTGTAATGGTTACTTTGCCATCTCGATGCCGCCTGTTCGATCCAGGCAGGTCGGAGTGTATGTTGTTTTTGAACCCCTGACACAATCTGACTAGTCGCGGAACATGTCCCATGATACCGCCACCATCAAGCTAGACGACGGCAGACATTCTGGGTTCTCCATATCGGTGGAAATCTATCCTATTTGCCCACTGCTCAGCTGTCTCTATCAAGTCGATGCTCTGACAGTACTAGATCCGTCATGTCCAGTACATGTAAACGTGAGCCAATCAAGTCACTGGCACATGAGGTAGTAACAACTTTTTGTAACGCACCCTGACAGGCCTACAATCTCTACTAGTACGTTGAGTCAAGCGTCAAGCCGACCCGTTTGTGGGGCCTTTCCGTCGTCAGCTTAAGTAATCCGTTTAGTTGCGCCACTCTTCCTTCCATTCATTGCTATTCAGGTTGTATTTTCCGACGGGCAAATTGGCTTCAAAGTTAAGTCCGCGAATAATCTGCTAGTGAAACGGGATATACAACCCTGTACAATCCGGTAAGGACGCTGCAGATGCGCCGGTACCACGTTCACATACGAATTTTATTCCCCAGCAACAAAAATTGTAACTGATGATAGTCGATCAGTTATCTCTTTGATATGCAGGCCAGGGTGGTATAAGTACGAGGAAGGCAAAGTCAGGTAGTCGAGCTGCACAGTTGTTGTGCCTAGCGGGTGGGGAAGGCATACGGGGAAGCGCTAAGCGCACTGAAGGATCATCCTCCAGCGCCCATCAGACGCTGTCCGTTCAGGCCGGTTCTTTGTCGGGCTGTATCCTGCTGGTTCTGCCACTTTCTGCCACTGCCATGTTCTGCCAGGGGCCGGCGTGTCTCATTAGGCTACATGACATCCTATGACATCGCTTCCGAGTCAAAGAAAGAATGGAGCTGGGATCAGCTGATTTTCCAGCCACACACGGTATAAGAAGGCACGTCCATAGTACGCAGTGTTCCTCACGTTGGACGTCCCTTCCACAGAATTCGCAGGTCGGAACCAAAGTTCTTACTTTACTGGTCTTTGTGCTGATACCGCATAGGTCGATCCTCGTAACCCCTTGATATAACCAACCTTCCAGTAACGCCACTTCTGAGCCTCGTAATCCCAGGTCCTATCAATCATTAAGGCACATGTTTGACTTAAGAGGCTCCCTCAGTCTTCGCATCATGCGTTTCTCTGCATCGTTGCTCGTCACCCCTCTTCCTATCCTCTCTTCTGCCGTTATTAGGCTCAGTGCGGCGCCCACCGACAGCGACTTTGAATGGTATCTGGCCGCTTCCGTGAGCAAGTGGAATTTTGAGAATTTGGAAGCTAGAGGGATACTCCCGTATGACCCACGTTCCTTCTCTTACAACACTCATTGACCAGGCAACTTAGCACCGCTACGGCGTTCACCAAGTACCTGCAAACCAGCCTGCCGAAACTGACACAGCCGCCAGTGTTCTGGACCGGCAGACATGGGCGTAAGGGCGCCAAAGCTGCCGCAGGCGTGCTCAAGAAGGATGCCAAGATCGCTGGCGCGAACGGCGAGTCGACGTCCGACGCGGTACTTGATTCCAAGATCAACACCACTGGGTGGAAGCCCGGAGCAGAGTGGCTTTCGTAAAGTACGCGCAACCAAAAGGCAAGAAGGCGTTCTTTGTATATGGCCCAACGACCGACCCTCTCCTGAAAAGCGAGTGTGGGAAGGGAAACCCTTTGAAGAAAATGTAGGCTTGCAGAGACATATGTAATGAACTGTCGTGTTCTGATATCCGTGTCTTTAATTGAGGTGCTATCCAGCTTTCCATTCTCTTTAGACTGTGCTCGGCTGTGTCTTATTCGTTTTAGCTTCAAGTTTGGACACCGACGGTATGGATTGGGAAAACAGAACTTCGACGACATGTGAAAATTATACAATTCAAACTTGACCTTCGGTCGCGGTAAAACCCAACTGTCTGCAAGTGTCTCGTCAAAAAGTTGTTGTGTATCAAACTTTCATGTGTACGCACCTTTCTTCTCTACAATCGTGGCATGAGGGGCTATTCATATAGAACATAAATGCAACAAAAGGCGGCGCGAAGCTAAAGAAGACTGCTGGCATCAAGATGGCCGCCACGACTTTCGACTCCACAATCCATACGCTCATGCTGATATGAACGAATGCGCAGAGGCAGCCACCCATGAAGCAAGCGATACAGTGACGAAGCATGAAGCTCCACCCACGCGCGATGCCAAACGCACGGAGGATGTACGTCTCGCCCTGCCCCTCAATGAGGCGCTTATTAAGCTCAGAAACATGCGACGCGTGCCCATGGAACACCTTGCGGGGGTAGCTGTGCGGGCAGGACACGTAAATTTGGCGTGCGGTCGTGGGGAGCGAGGCGACGGCGATGAGCAAGAGGATGGTGGAGAGCGTTGCGCCAAGATTGAGGAGTAACCCCGAGTACGCAAAGAAACGGAGTGCCGTGTCAGAGGCTGGGGGATCAGCAACGCGGTTGGGAAGAGATCCGATTAGCTGGGCCTCGGTTCCGGCCAAAAGAGCGGTCTGTACGGGGCGTGTTGAGCTGAGTATGGCTTTGTAGTACATGCGTCACGGGAGGTCCTGCTTACCACAACCGCGACCGCCTGTAACCTGGGCATCCACGCATCCATGACCCCTTTGGGAGTCTTGGGGAGTTCATCTGGAACGGTGTAAGTTTGATGAAGCTGAAGGGCAATTCTTAGAGTGCTCACAGTCTAATGGAGTCAGAGGAACCTTGGGTGCCATTGTGAAGCTGTTTTTTTAAGTAGGCTGGTGTTAGGGCTGGAGGGTGTGGACTTTGACGCTGTGGGCTGCGGGTGTCAACATCATCGAGGCTCGAGAGCGCTGTTGGCAACTTGGGCGCTTATCAGCCGCGTGGCTGTCCTCCTGACTGGGTTGGAATTATTTGTATAGGGAGAAATATATGTCGATGCCATTCTAACTTCAACACCACAAGAGGCCCTCAACGCCATCGGTACTCATGATACTCGAAACCTCCATTAGATATTAGGACTATTTATAATGTCGAAATTTTCAACATGGAGGGGTCAACCTGCCGTGGTCGCCAAGATTGTCATGGTCAGGCGGCAATAGATAAGGAAAACCGGAACGTAAGTCCGCCTTTCCGAAGTAGTGCGACTCGGGTGCTTCTATCCGCACTAACAGGAGCTTTTGCGGTTATCAAGGCGATGCTGGCCACTTGCATGTCCTTCATGAGGTTACGGAGAAACCAGAATGATGACGGTCACCGCGTGACTAGACGGTTTGGGATCGAGGCAGACCAAAGTAGAACGCGATCACGGTTTATCTTTACGTTGACTGCGATCGTCAAGTTCGATAGAGGATATCGTCCAATCTCATTGAAAGATAGCCTTGATTAAGTCGTGTGACAGGTCAAATCTAGCTTTCGAGAGATTAACTATTCTAGTGAGCTCGAGGAAGTACAGCCCCATCACGTAGAGAGTCCTCAGAGATACGCCTTTGCAGAAAGCCGTGTACATGCGTTAACGGCGTGTCTAGCTGTGCAGGCGTTGCGAAGCCAATGATACCGAGGCCCATTGGGCCGCCACTGGTGCCAAATACAACCACACAAATCCCATTTAAGTACCTGCACGGTCAAGTGCCTGCCTCACCTTCCGGAGCCTGCGCATACGCAAGCTCCTTATATTCACTTCTCCTTCACAAACAATTCCTCCACTCCCTTGACTAGCTCTCGGGACCTCTAGACTCGATGCGCTGTTTACTCACCGCGTCGCTCGTCGTCGCTGGGCTCGCAGGCAATGCTCTGAGTCACCGTCATAATCCCCACTCTCCAGTGAGGAGGCGCAAGACCCTCGGATTTGGCCCCGAGCATCCTCATGCCGTCTTCCACTCCAGTCCTTATCAGATTCAGACCAATGGCTTTCTCCCTATGAGTGCCGACGCCGACCCTTTTGAGGTCGCAGACCGCTTCGCTAAGGATATCCTCGGAGTACAGCTGACTGAGTCAATGGCGTACAAGATCCGCAAGGACTCTTATACGGACGTCAACACTGGCGTCACTCACGTCTATCTTCGTCAAGTCGTCAATGGACTTGAGGTAGCCGACGGCGACATGAACATCAACGTTAAAGACGGGATGGTCTTATCGTACGGTAACTCTGTGCGTACTATCGTTCAATATCTCTTCAGTCTACTTACTCGCCACACAGTTCTACAACGGCGAAGTTCCAAAGTATGTTGGTCATGAAGACGTTTCTCTGATGAGCGACCCCCATCGTGATTATTGCGACATTTTGACGGATCATCTCGATTCCCGGAGCTCCTATAGCAGCCAGGAGACCCTCACCAACCCTCACTTGACTGAGATCCTTGAGCTGTCACATGTTCACGCGTCCAACTGCCGCTTCCAGGACCTCCCCTACGAGCTCCCGGCCTCGTTTCACGCTGGTAGTGATATTGCCGACTTCCGTCACGCGCTCCTTCAGTTCATGGTTGCGGCCACTCCAAATGATGCGGTTGTTGAGGACATTCTCGGCAACTTCGATAAACATCTGAACGAGATGGTCATTGAGGCGCCTACCGGCCATTTCGCCCCGACTGACGCACCCTCCGAGCTTTTCGTCAGCAACGTCCCTGATGCCGTCAGTCCCGTTAAGGCTAGGCTGGCGTACATCCAGGTCCCCAACAAGAAGGGTGACGCGACCCATCTTGCTGTTGTTTGGAAGGTTCGTCAATGTTTATTATGGTCCGTGACGTCAAGCTCGCCCTTATACCCTATCTATTTGTAGTTCGAAGTCGAGATGCAGGACAACTGGTATGAGGCGTCTGTCTCCGCAACGGCTCCGCACCGCATCATATCCGTCGTCGACTGGGCGTCTGACGCCCCTCTTCCCACGGACCCGGAACTGCCGGCTGCTACCTACAAGGTTTTCCCATGGGGAACGAACGACCCCGCTGAAGGCGAACGGGCTCTGGTCAAGGAGAACTTCGATGTTCTCGCTTCTCCTGCTGGATGGCACGCAATTCCCTATTCTAACGATCCCTCCTTCCGGGGCGTGCGGTTGAACAAGAAGAAGGGCTTCTGGCACAACACGACTACCACCTGGGGCAATAATGTCAGCGTTTTTCACTCGAATCTGTGAGGAATTTGCTAACCGCCCCCGTCTCAGGTCTTCGCCCAAGAGAATTGGGAGGGCCAGAACTCGTACAAGGACAACTACCGCCCAGATGCCGGCAAGAGCAAGGTGTTCAACTACAAGTACGACCCGAAGGTCACCGACAGCGGGGATGCCCAGGATGAGGCTCAGAAGTACATCAACACCACTGTCGCTCAGCTTTTCTACACCACCAATTTGGTCCACGATCTTTACTACCGCTACGGCTTCGACGAGGTCTCTGGCAACTTCCAGCAGTATAACTTTGGACGCGGCGGAGCGGAGAACGATGCCGTCATCGCGAACGCTCAGGACGGTTCAGGATACAACAACGCGAACTTCATGACCCCACCTGATGGTCAGAACGGACGCATGCGCATGTACCTGTGGAACACCGCCAACCCTTACAGGGACGGCGACCTCGAGGCTGGCATCGTCATCCACGAGTTGAGCCATGGTTTGAGCACCCGGTTGACTGGTGGTCCCGCTAACTCTGGCTGTCTCGGATGGGGCGAGAGCGGAGGAATGGGCGAGGGCTGGGGAGACTTCTTGGCTACTACTATCCGCAGCACCAAGAACTACTCCGACTACGCAATGGGCTCTTGGGCTGCCAACCAAGAGAAGGGCATTCGTAACTACATCTACTCTTTGGTATGTCCAAGTCATGCTTCATCGTCGATATCCCTATTCATTTTTGTGTAGGATGAGACCATCAACCCTTCTTCCTACAAGACACTAGACAAGCCCGGCTACTGGGGTGTGCATGCAATCGGTGAGGTCTGGGCGCAGATCCTTTGGGTCGTCTCTCAGGGCCTCATCAAGAAGCACGGCTTCTCCGATGACCTCTTCCCGCCCAAGCCCACCGCTGACGGCACTGTTCCTGTCGGCAATTTCTACCGCCCCGCTGCCGGCAACAAGCCCCTTGTTCCCAAGCACGGTAACTCCCTCGTCGTCCAGTAAGTTTTCCTCTGACCATCCGCTGTTATGAGCGATATCTGATGTGTATGCGTTATACAGACTCGTCCTGAATGCCATGAAGCTCCAGAGCTGTCGCCCGTCGTTCTTCGATGCCCGCGATGCTATCATCCAGGCCGATCAAGTCCTCACCGGTGGTGAGAACTTCTGCATATTGTGGGAGGGCTTCTCCTCGCGTGGATTGGGCTTCGACGCCAAAGTCGAGGGACGTACCCCCTGGGGTGGAGGAATCCGTACTAACGTGAGTGTCCTATGTTTGCACAGTGGAGATCCGTAGTTTGACATCGTGCTCGACAGGGATACACCACGCCTGTGGCATGCCAATGAGCGTTGACTATCTTCAAGGGCGCTATTTAGATAATGCATTTGCTATCGCTATGTTTGCCCTGACCCGGTTGTACTATATATCTATTGAGGCCATATACAGAGGCCATACACATACTTAGGGTATAATCAAGTCATTTTATTAGTGTTGCAAGGTGATCAACCACCGTAAGGCTGCAATTGGCTGAAGCTGAAGTTTGTAGAAGTTGAAGAAAACGGATTACTTGTGAACAAAACGTGAGCTGCTCCGTCACTGGGGATTGTTGATCATGACGTAACTGACCAATCTGCACCTGGCAATACGACCACCACTTTCTCTCAGTTTCTCCTCCGACTTCGACACGACAGCATATATGTCTAAGCCCGTTTCCGCATGATCCATGTCCCTGCTGCGCGCCGTCCTTGGCCTCTTTAATAGAGTCAAGAATTCTCAGGCTGACATGAGTGTTACTCTGCATCATGGCTGTGTTTGTGTTTCGTCAACGCCCAACATTTTCCGCGGCTCTACATATCTTGCAGACCAACGGCTCCGAGTCTACTTACGCAGCTACTTGGTGGCTGGGACAGCCCTGGAGCTTGTTGTCATTCCAACGAGGTCCATATCAACCACAGTCCACGATTCAAATCGCAACATCGATATCTAAGCCAGGCAGTGTCACGACTCACAACTCACTTCCGATACTTGACGGGGCGCAAACAACCATGCCTTTCACTTTCCCCGTATTTGATCGCACACCCGAGGCCGGCCACCGACATAAAAAGGTTGGCGAGTCCCATCGCCATCTAGTGAACCCAATTTGGTGCTGGCCAACCTAACAACAACGCACAAGCCCGCAAAACTCTCACAGAGCCCCGTTGAGGGGGAAAAGGAAGTCATTGTTAAGAAGAACGGCTTTGTGTTGGGAGTCGTATCGGCTTATAACTATCACCACAACTTAGTGATTCGGTAAGTACCCCCATGAGATGATCTCCATGCATGTAACCTCACTATACCTACCTTCTTAGACCTGACGATATATGGATCACTATTCTCTCGCAGTTAAATTTCTAGTAAAGTGCGCGATCTTCATACCCTGGCCTGCTTTGCTCATTGTGGAACAGTGTAAACGTCCACGCGGAAAAGCTAAGCAACAACACGAAGGGGTATGTTGTCACTACGACGTCCGAAGCGTGTACGACCGATGAAATGGACTTCGGTGATCTGGCAATTCAGATGGCAGGTCAAATAGACCGAAATGTGCGTTTCCAATGAGAATATCTCAATTATGCATCTGAATTCAAAACTTGGAAGGTGGAAAATAGAACTCTCATCCCCTGGGTACTGCCCAACTTCACAACAACCACTTCAGACGATACCGTGATCTTTTCGGCTCGGAGCATGTCTACCTCGAAGCAGTAAGGTCACCCGATGTCCCTATCATAGATGCTCATACGTCCCTAGAAATTCCCGTTATATCATGATGGTGGGTTGCGGCATCCCTTTCATCACGCTGGAAGGAACACAAGCAGACTGGGAGTCTATTTTGAGACGCATCAACAAGATCCTTGAGTTTGGCGAGGAGCCCCGCCAACGGGCCGCGATGCTGCGCGTTGTCATGAAGCGCGTCATCCGTGCTTTCGATGAAGGTGGACCGAGTTTGATAAACATTTTTGGGAGCGAATGGCGCACGAGCTACCTGGTGGCCCCTCGCCATACATCAGTGGTTGGATTACGACATTTTGTGCTTGGAACACCAAAAGAGATTTCTTTGCAGCTCCGAAATATTAGAATGAGTCCAGCGCTCGCGCGTCTGAATGGATTATAAACCTGAACTTCAACAGGGTCTGGTTCCCCCGAGTATAAACTGCCCCGGAGGGATACGCCGAAGTCGACGTCCTTGTGATAAATGCTATGAAAGGAGAGAAGTACGATTGTACGATACTGTCTGGGCATGTTGGCATTTCCATGGACAGGGACGATGTACAGGGGCTCAGCGCAGTACGCATCGCACCTCAGTGGTTTATGTATATCAAAGGGGATGAACGGCAGCAGGGAAGCGAATTCTGGAAAAAGAGATACCCTGTAACTTAGTGTACTTGGAAAAGTTGTAGTCAAGCGTAATCTAAATGCATTCTGGTATACCATGGCATTCTTTGATGTGGAATGGCAAAGGATTGGATGAAGACTGCAAAAAGTTCAACAAGACTGACTATGGACCGATGATATTGAAGCTCTGAATATATCTTCACGCTCTGCTTCCTCCAACTCGTATGCCTTCCCGTCTCGTTCCATTTTTTGCAACAACCGTATGCCCCAAGCATTGATATCCTCTAGTCGTGTTCGTTCCGTTGCAAAAAAGCTTGTCTGTATCTCCTGTTGTTTTGCGTGAAACCTTGTGGACCTGTCTCTCTGGGCTTCGCTGAACTCTCGGGTTTGCGCCCTCTCCGTGTCATGAAATTTGGCCTCCCGACTGCGTTCGGCGGTAAAAAATAATGCTTCGCGTTGCTGCTGCACCGCCTTGAACTGGCGCTCACGCTGATCATCACGCTCCGCAAAATCGTCTCTTCGGACCCGTTGTTGTTTTTCAAAGTCGTCCACACGTCTTTGCTCGTTGACAACGAACACACGACGGCGTTCCTCCATCCCCTTCTCAAACACTTGCTCCCTACGATACTGAGCCCGGTCAAAAAGGATTTGGCGCTTTTTTTGACGCCCTTGAAAGCTTTTCTCGACACGAATCTTGTTCAACTTGATCTCTACCCCCGGAAGGGGAAGGGGTTTCAGTGTAGTTGCACCTTTGACTAGTAGTGTACCCAAAGCCTGTGTGATGCGTGAGTCGGCATCTTTGAAGGGGTGAAATTGACCTACAAGACCGGTGGGTGGCGACGACGGCCGACGATAGCTGCGACTGCGACTGCGGCTGCGGCTGCGGCCCATGTGCCTGCGATAGCGAGGACTGTAGCTGCGACTTCGACTACGACGATCTCGTCTACTACTCGGACTACGCTCTCTTCGCAATCGCTATAATATGATGTCAGATGATGTCTTCGAGATGAACATAGTAGATCTCACGTGGGGGACTGGGGATTCATAACTACTGTTCAGACTGTAAGCCAAGGACTCGAGGTTAGAAGCTCGAGACCTCGGGCTCATAGACGGCAATATAGGGAGTGAGAGGCCAAGTTCTCCACGACGACGCAGTTGCGCCATGGTGAAATGATCCCACTGATCTTTTCTTGCTGCTTGAAGGAGCCTTATTTGTCGACTGCAGACCGACTCCATCCTGTACTTCAACTCGGCACACAAGCCATCTTCAAGACTATCCTCGGCTTGAGCCTGCTTCTCAACCTCTACTATAAGCATAGCAAAGCCGTCGGCCTGACGTTGTTGGACGACACGATAGATATCGTCTCTCCACATGTGCACTTCGGTTCGAGACCGTTCTTTTTCGTTATAGTGTGATTTTTGCGCGTCAAGCATGTCCTGGAATGTTTGTTGCCAAACCCGTCCTTTTCTCTCGAAAGTCTGAGTTCTCCCACCCTCGGCCAGGTCTCGTTCAGCTTCCGCAGCCTTGAAAAGCCCTTCCCTGCGTTCCTCCTCGTCCGTAAAATCTTCAGATCGTTGGCATTGAGCAACATGAAAGCGCTCTTCAAACGGATCTGCCAATTCAATGCTGCCCTTTTGGGTGAAAGTTTCTTCCGGCTTAGACAGGGAGAGGCGAAGAGGCGACGTGGCAGTAACCCTGGAAGCTGATCGGGAGGCACGGCGATGTCGGATATCGGCATATGTATTCTGAGGGGTTCGTCTGCGACGAGTACTTCGAGGACTACGCGAGCGAGAACGACGGTCAATGACTACCGAAGGATAAGCCTGAACAGTGGCTGACGGAGTCACAGGGGTTGACGAAGGGAATGGAATGTATGTCGAGGGGGCGGGAGGGTAACTAGCAACAGCTGTGGGCTCTGGGAAAGGGACTGGAATTTCAGGGAGAGCTGGTTCAGGCGCGGTCTTGTCTGGTGATTCAGGGTTCAACGGCAGCTCGGTCAACTACAAGGAACATAACAGATACTTGAACAATAATTCCGGCTGTGTAGAAGAAACTGGGCTTACCAGTGTCGCAACCATGGCATCCCGTTCTTGTTCCTTGAGTGCAAATGAATCCTCCTGGATCTTCGAAAGTCGAGTGAATTGATTCAAGAACGCTGCCTCCATGTCGACACAACTCTTTTCCCTGGTTTGCCGCCCCTGAACGAGAATTGAAGAGCGGTTGTCGCGAAACCATGTCGATCGTTGAACATGGGAGTCGTGTTCTTTTTCGTACATCGTGGCACGATTGCTTTGCCCTCCCTGGAATATGGCTTCCCTCTTTGTTTCATTGCGTTGAAAAGTAGACTCTTGCAGAGTATCGCTCTCCTGGTACGATCGCTCCCGGCGATGTTGATTGATGTCGAAAGTTTCCTGAAGGTCGGAGTTCAGGCGTTCAAAGAGGTCTCCCCGCTCTTGTTCCCCAGCGGCCTGACTCTTTTCTGCCTCCACAAATTCTTGTCGGAATTCGAACCGCGCAGCTTGAAAGGCGTCATCTCGTCTCACTTCAGATGCAGCGTATTGAGATTCGTGTGCCTCTCTGGGCCCTTGTGTATCCCGATGTTGAAGGAACTTCAAAAGGTAGAAGGATTGCCTCAAACTTCAAAGTTCAGAATGATTAATTAGTGCGAGAAATTTTGGATCGCACGGAACATACCTGGGCATCTCAGTGCTGAGTGTATTGTACCACTCCCTAGTAGACCTTGTTCTGTTCAACCTCTAACCTTGTGACAAGTTCACAGTTGTTCACTGGGCGCCAATCAAGTTGAACTCTGAGTCGGAAATATCAATCGAGCGCCGTGTGCAAGTGTCCATTGTCAACTGCAGTCAAAACAAAGAGAATGGGAGAATAAAGCTGCTCAGTGCTGAATTGTGCTCGAGAAAATTGGGTTGCAGACTCCATAGGATGCAATTGACAAGGCTTGTACTGTGATGACAATTTTTTCGATGTCATCACATCTGCTACGCATCCGCCATCAATTCAGACCAGACAACCCGTGTGACAATTCTATCTGTGCCGCTCCTTCACGTATTAGTCGTTTGTCCGATCTTTCCAGTCAAACTCCAATGTCGACTGGCTTGATCTTGTGGCCTTACACCTTGGCACCAACATTTTTAACTCAACCTACTAGACCCTGCATGATCAGATGACAAAATCTGACAATACCGCTGTCATGACGTCAAACCCTCGACGAATTCACCACTTTGAGACGCGTGTCTGCTCGGCGAAGCAACTGTGTGCCTTTCTTGTAGCTATATGTGGAACCGCACTTCCGTCTTCGTAATTTGCCTTACACCGTTTGGCTCAGGTCTGCCACGTAGATGTGTAAGATTTGGAACACCGTCTCAATATAAAACACTGTCAAGCACTCCTAGAAAGCAGCACACCATGGCAGACAGTTCACAAGATCTTTTCCCAAACCCTTCTCTTCCCCCTTCTAGGCTGTCTCCTCCTCACTGGCCTGGAGTTAGCCACGAATCTACCACCGCGCTTCGCGCTTTCTTGCGAGACAATCACGAGAAAAACCATGTATTTTTTGACCCTCGAGGATTCCACAAGTACGTCTCTACGTTCAATACAAGATTTACCTGACTCATCGTATGACAAAGTCATCTAGCTCATTATCTCCTCGCCCTTTGGGGTTTAGGAGCAGATACAGAGATCATCAACGCGGCACATACGCATGACATCATACACCAAAAGCCCTCATATGAATCCCCTGAGGCTATAACGTCTGACAATTTCAATCAGTATCTCGGTGACGAGAGGTCAGCCTGTCGCTTCGTTGTTCTGAGAAGACTGAATGTTTAAGTTGCTTTCTAATCAGATTCTACACCGCGTACCGTCTATTCTTTACTGATGCTGTCCAGAGCAAGGGTGTCTGGGCCGTATTAGAGGAGTACGTATTCGACGAAAGCGCTAACTATGGTGCATCGGGAAAGGGACCTGAAATGTTGAACCGTCTCCTTGACGGTCTTCTCCATCCGATGATCCACGCCGGCTATGGAGTTGAGTTTGGCCTTCCTGGCATAGTTGTGGAAGGTTTGTAGCCTCCATCTTCAACACTCCACATTTCTGACATGTGGGAAAAATAGGACTTGCCTCTGCCGCAGTTCACAATGCAAGTGCAAGTGCACTCCTTCCTGCGTCGCTCTGGTCTTCCACAGCGCCCTCTGCTCTCGAGTCAATAACTTCGCGCCTCCCCTCTGCCTTGGCTATAGGAAGCAACACTTCGACTCAGAAGAATGTTCATGCCTTCACTATCTTGGCTCGTATCCTCAAGGATGCCCGGTTCGACAACGTCGATAATCACTCAACCATCGCTATCTTCACACAAGTGATTGAGAAGCATGGCGACGTCCTCAATGAATATGTCAACCAATGGACCTTTGACAGCTCAAGTCCAGGGGAACTCGAACGTAAGATCGAGGAGCTGGTTTGGGCCAATGTCGTCATATATGGAATTGCAGGATGGACCAAGGGCAAAGATTTCAATGCGGACTTCTTCTTGTGAGTGCCCACATTCCTCCCCGCTGGAGAAAGTCTAATCATTGCTCTCGACACTAGCATGCACCTTGTCACTTCGTTGCTGTTCCTCTCCTCTCTTTCGTCGGGGCTTAAGCCCTTGTCACAGAAACTCCTTCTCCGAGGCTACTTTGCATCCTCTTTGGCCTGGTGGATTGGCCGCGGACGCCCCGCATTTGACATTGAAGGATTTTTCGCAGAGGATAACGCCTTCCCACTCCCGGCGGGACCGTTCCCGGCCCCGCATGACAAGTCTCTTCCGTCTGCAACGTCATACAAGGCGACGACGCCGAACCCCCGGTACCCCATCCTCCAGGCCGCAGTTGTCATACCAGACGACCATCTCCCGAAACTGCATCGTGCACTTGTCCATTTCGGCTCGCTTTATGGGGCTCGTGCGCCTGGACAAGCTGACTTTGCAGATACCGAGCTTCCGTTTGCGGACAAATTGGATGGATCGTTGTTCATCAGAGTTGCTGGATTGACGAACCAGAAATTGCTTCGTCCCAAGTTGGACGTTGAGGGTGCAAGGTTCTGGGATCGACAGGGTTTCTACAAGGCTTGAAATCGCACAATGGCTGTATGTTCCTTTGATAGCTAACTGTCCGTGATCGTAAAAAGTACAATGAAATTATCATCAGGGGAAAATCGTAAAAAAAAAAACATGAAGTCTATAACATGTGGCATGCGAACATCAGAATATTTCTAGTAATCGTAAACTGGAATGGCCCTGCGATTGTTCATATTATAGACTAAGCGTCTGACAAAAGCATCGCGCCATTCCTCTTCAGCCTCAAACAGCCGAACCTGCTCAGAAATAATTCCATCGAATACGACTGGTAGTTGCAAACACTTCCGCCTCCGTTCGTCTATAGAGTCGCGAAGCTCTTCCCGCATCCTGGTGAGGCATTTCTTGACGTTGATCCTCCTCCTGCTTTGCCCATCCAAAAATCGGTTTGAATACCGATCGAACCTCTTCTTGTCCTTGTTTTTCATGGTCTGAGGCCACTTGTCTCGCTCATCCTCAAGACGACGGAAGGCTTGATCTCGTTCTGTCTCGGATTCCCGAGCGTAAGTACGTCTCTTGGCCTGCTCGTTGTCAAATGTTTCTTGGAGTTCCGCGAGTATTTTTGGCAAGGATAGAGCTTGCTCGAGGTACTGTTCTTTCAGAATTTGGCGGCGATGTGCCTGACGCTTGTAGAATACCCACTCGGTTCGGATCTCCTCAAACAGGTTCGAAGCCCCCTTAAGAAACCCGCCGACAACGAGAGAGACTGGCCACAGTGAACAGGATGTCGTTGCAAAATGCCCCAGGCCACATAAGACTTTGAGAAAGACCCCTTTGTTCTGGGTCTGTTTTTCACCGGAAGTGTCGAGCTCCGACAACGCGAGCACAGAAGAGGGAGGTGAAGCAACAAGATGATAACCCCAGTTAGGCCTTGACTCGGCACCGACCTCCGAGGCTACGTAGAGCCCGAGCGCAGGCGAGAGGCTTCTAAATTTCTGCCCAGGTATTCTTGCGTTTGATAGGGCCGGCTCCTCTGGCAGTTGTACATCTTCTATTTCGAGAAGGGACAGGAGTCGCTGAGTCAATCGGCTTGCAAAAATTGGAGAATTCTGTACATCAGGATCGATGAGCTGAGAATCGGTGAATGACTGGGGCGATTCCGTGAACAAACCATCCAACATGGCAGTATGCTCCTGTGGCAACGGAACCTATAATGCTGGGTTATTGCTTCTCCTGAACACGCAGAGAAGGAGAAACTACCGAAGAACTCTGGCCTTGAAGGTTGTCGGAATACAGTTTTTGAGAATCGGTGAACGAGAGAGGCGAGTCCGTCAACAGGCCAGCCAACAGGGTGATAGGCTCCTGCGGTGATCCCACCTATAAATTTCTAGTTTATTACTTGCCCAGCACACGTCGAAAAGACGAAAATACCGTGCCAGGGGAATGCTGTAGTCCAGACTTCGATATCATCATCTGGTCTCTTGCAACACTGACAGCTGCATTTCGGAATACTTCTGCCCCGAAAACTGAATGCTGGTAGAAGCCGAAAAATCTTGCAGAATGTTGGTTCCTCTCCTCCCTGAATGCGGCCAGATGATTTGTCCAATAATTGCATCGTCCAACAGCATAGTCTGTAAACCTCGTGTGGAACCCGATCTCCTGGGAGTTGAGCTGCACACGCCATGATTCACATTCTTCTGCGATCAATTGGTCGTAGTCTCCCTGGCGGCGTTTCTCGTTCTCCTTGAAGTCTGCAGTTCTCCACTGCACATATTCGTCCCAAAGGTTCCTGTCGCTATCCACGTCTTGTTGTTCACGGCGGCGGTTATCGTCGTACGTTTGCTGATGCGCAAGGAATTGTTTGTCAAAGAGCTTATCTTGCTCTTTTGCTTCGTCCTGAATGTTAGCAACAGCATCCGTCCATCGTTGGGCCTCGCGATGTAGAGAAGAGGTGCAGTCAATCTCCTGCTGATCTTTCTCATCGACGAGAACAAGGTCTAGGCTGTTCTTCAATGACAAAGATCCCTTGCTTTTTGATGTCCCTTGACGTTCGCGTGTACTAACGCGACGTCTCTAACCTAAATGTTAGTGACTGTAACTGAGTGGTATAGGCGCCAAACCGCTTACCCCATGCTGAGGGTCCACGTGGCCCTTGTGTCTTGCCATTTCTACCCCTACCTCAGCCTCCGTACCCTCATATCGATCAGCCTCGTACCCAACTTGTGCATGGCCTAGCCAACGATGCTCTGACTCAGGCGGCCGCGGAACCTCGTATGCGGCCTCGTGTTCCACTTCAGATGCTGTACTCATTGCATCTTGTCGAACTGATGGCCGGTTGTTCGGAGAGTTGGTGCGTGTAATCCACCTACCATCACGTAGACCTTGTTGCATCTGTGAAAATGGACAATAGACGAGTTAACCTCAGTGATTTTCTAATAGCATTGGAAACCTACCATGACTGCGGCTTTTTGGAGGATCCTTTCACGCTCCTTGCTCCTTGCGTAAAACGCTTCCCCAAGCCGCCTTAACGTTATGTCAACGTTGGTTTCTCCTTCAACAAAAACAGCAATCCAGGCGTCTCTCCACGATTTCTCTTCCTCCAACAGAGCACACTTTCGTTCGGCAGAATCAACTTCCATTTGCATCTTCCATTTATGCAGATCCTCTCGCAATATCTTGTCATACCGCATCATGGCCCTTTGGTGTCGACCTTTGCCGTCTTCGATGATTTCCGCAATTTTGTTTTGTCGTGCTATTCTAGCGTCCCGAAATTCCTGCTGGCGGAGCGTTTCTTTGTCGGAGAAATATCCGTCGACTTCGCGAAGTAACATCTGGCCTTCGTCTTGGTGATGAGCCACCCCACGGCGTAGACCATTGATATTGGTCCCGATTCGCATGTGATGATGGGAATACATCGACTGGGGGGCAGCTTCTCGAACCAGTCGTGGTGACCACTGAATGTCATGACGTTGTGTGAGAGGGGTCCGCGACTTTTCGCGATGCCTCGCATATAAAACTGCGGCTGGGATAGTCGCGAAGAGGCAGAAAATCGATCTTTTACTTTAATTAGTTGAAGAGGAATACAGATCGAGCATGTCGCGAACCTTTGCATTTTCGGATGATTTAGTATTACTTTTTGCGCTTCCATCATACTGTCGTTATATAGACTCGAGAGAGACCACAGACCTCCCGATCCGATACGGTACGGAAAGAGACGACTGTCGCGAGGGCAAAAAACATTGAGAACTTGTTGATAACGGAGACAAAACACTTGTCACGGTATAACAAGGCTTGTTATTGTTATTGTTGGCATTGCGACCATCTGAGCCATACAACATTCCTTGTCGATAGTGTTTGTTGTGAAGACAGAAAGTGGTCTGGATAACGAAATGAACCAAGAAAAGTATCGAGGGAAGGTAGCAATAACTTACAAAGGTTTCGTTAATGTCCCAGGTTTGTCCATGCTGGGTCCATGACTTGGACCTACAAAGAAGAATAATCACCCAGTTTGCAGTCACTTGTCTCCAGCCCGTCTCCGTCTTCCTTCGAGACTTCCTCTCACGTCTGCTGCCTTGCTCACAGGGGCTTTCAGGGCGCAGTTGACTAGCACCAACGACAGTGCAGATGAGATGTATTGGCTAATCAACTAGTGTTCAGACAAGTACAGTGTGTCGGTACTAGTCCGCAGTATCTAAGTAATTGCATATCCAAACTCAGATTAGCGTGGAGAATTGTAAATCCTGGTACATCTCATTGGAACTTGTAGAGAGGAAGGCTGAGAAATACCGACGTCCTCAGCGCTAGCCCCAAAGGTCGTTGTCGACGGGCAACTGTGTTTGAAAACTCCGACCCCGATTCCTCTTGAGGTACATCTTCGCCACTGCAGGGGTAAAATGTCACAGCTTGGCTTGAACTAGCGCAAAGGTCATCGAAAGTTTCTATCGTCATCATTAAAATACATGCAGTGACCAGTCGCCACCGTATCATTATCTGTATACGTGAGGGTATAGAAGTTTGTGTACCTCGTTATACTCTCTTTGACGTTGCTCCGCGATTAGGTTTTCTATTTCAGTGGTGCACTGCTCGTCGTCCTTTTCAAGTGCATCGACGTGTTCTTGTAAGGACCACTCGAGCACCGTAGTCCACCTTAACAGAGCGTCCTTCCTGATAACCATTGATCTCGTAAGTTCTTCGTTCATCCTGGTGATGTGTCTTCCAAGCATGCGACTCCTTGCTTCTTGATTCCCACTGAACAAAGACTCCCAAGCTTCCTCCTTTTCTGCGTGGTCGTCGCTTGCGCGACGCTCTCGGTCCTCGAATGCAAGCTGGTGGTCCTTCTGGTAGGATTGTAAATACATGTTCCGACTTTCCTCGCGTCGCGAAGCGTTAGACCACCTCTTGACTTGAACAACATTGAAGGCTTGGTGGAGCACGGCCTGTTGCATAGGAACGCATGCCGCAAAGGTAGAAGCCTGAATATCCATCAGACGGAACCGCTGCGCTTGCGATTCTCGGAAAGTCCACTCGGCTTGAATTTGGTCCCAGTATGTGTCTGTGTATTGAAGCATGCGGCAGGACCAATTGAATAAGCTGCTCGCGACCCTGAACGGCGTCGGTAGCCACGAACAAAAAGCCATTACAAAGCTCCAATAGGTATTCTTGTTCTCGACATCATGGTGGAGCCGAGGGACAGAGGTCGCGAGTTGGTCCTTCTCGTTGACATCCTCAACAGATATAACAGGGAACGTTAACAATGTCAGATCATCCGAGACACAAGTTTCGCTGATGCCAGTGATGGGGCTACATCTGTCAGACACGCCTTCGGATTGAGCAGGTAATTCCTGAGAATATGCGCCGTCTGAGAGGCGCAAAGAGAGGCGACGAGAAGGAGCAGGTAGTGGTGGTGCTGGAGGTGCAACACTTTTTTCGGGTAGTGATTGTGTTGGGCCGCTATGTTTGTCATGAACAGGTAGATTCGGAGGGTATGCGCCTTTTGATAGGCGCAAAGGAGGGGGGCGATGAGGTGCAGCATGTTTATCGGGTGGCGGTGGTGTCGAGACGTCCACAAGAAACGCTGGCTTGTGTGTCTTTGATTTAATCTTTGGCCTGCGTGTCTTCGTCTGCGAATTGTGTGCTTTCTTCGTCTGCGACTTTTGTATATTAATCTGTGACATGATGAATTTTAATATCTTCCAGATGCGGACAAACATACCTCAGGTAGATGTAAGGCTCTGGCTATAGCAATGTCGAGCGTACGGCCTGTGACAGTAACCTGTGATAGGATGAATTTGAATGTTTCGTCAGATACGCCGGATGAACTTGAACATACCTCGGGTGGCTGTAAAGCTTTGGCTATAGCAATATTGAGGGAAGCGATCGTACGGCCTGTGGGAGGGTGGAATACGGGCGGAAAGGTCCAGTCAGATAACAATGGCTCGGTGTCTTTCAGGTCACTGTCAGACCATGTGGTCGCAAGAATGGATCCACGTGTCTGAGAAACGGCGTAAGTTCTTAATGTTGACGCTTGAGGTAAGTGCTACTCACTGGTAAGACCGTTCGCAATGAGGAGTAGTACCGATCTACCAGTCGTTCCAGGGATATTTGTTTGTTTGCATCGAACAGTTCAAGGTTGTTCTTCCAAGTCCGGAGAAGCTGTATGGACAGCTTTACGACCTCGTCGAACTGTGCGGCCTGATTGCGGAGATCCTTTTGCCAGACGGCAGTGTATTCGTCTATGAGGCTGTCGTGTACCGCCCTAAAGCTCAGCTCGATGTCTGTAGCTTGCTTGGTGAAAATTTCCTCGCTACGCGTATGACCGTCGTCCGAGCCTTCGGCGTAAGTTTCCTCCAAGCGGCGCTGGTCGTCGTAATGTCGTTGGAAATTATCCATTTTGTCGTCGTAGAGCTTGTCGATTCGTGATGTTTCGTGAAGGCCTTTTATCGCTTTCGTCGATCTTTCAGTTTCTGTGTTGATCACCTTGATGCAGTCTGCGTGTCGTGTTGCTTCAGCTTCATCGTCGCTAGAAGCTGTGTCGGCGGGCTCGTCGATATCGGAATCTACCTTACCAGTGGCGCGATGTCGAGGGACCTGAGTGATACAGAATGAAGTCAGACACTGCACATGCCACTCATTGAACCGGATGGCTAACCCCAACTGGCTTACATCGCTCGGGGCTCCCAGTCCAGCGGCTCAATCCAGCTTTGCCTTCGGGTTTAAACACACACTCTTCTTCGCCTACTTTCTCATTGGCATTTCGTTCACTTTCTTCTACCTCCTCTGCCTTTGCCGATGATTTCCTTTCTTTACTTGCTTTGCGCGGCGACACAAAAGGAAATTCGAATTGAAGTCCATGAAGAAGAGCATCGATAGATGTGACTTCTGTTTGGTCCTCGCCAAGGCAGAGAAGTGGCACAACTCCCCTGTGATCCAGATCTTCGTCCGCCTACACAAGCAGGAGACGTCAGTTATAACAACAGCAGAGGCAGACTTCAACATACAGGTAAGCATTCAAACATCCTCTCACGCGTGGAGTGTCCGGCGGCATGGCGTTCTTTGAGGAGAGCGAGTGTTTCGTCTATTCTTTTCTGGCCAGTAGTAAGAACTTCTCTCCATTCGTCTACTTCCTGCTGAAGCGCTTGAGAGAGTTCGGCACGACTTTCACGGAGACGAGACTTCCAAGTCTTCAGATCGATATTGAAATCATGGATGCGCCTGGCTTCACCAATCTTAAAAAGCTGTTGGCGCACCACGAGTGATTGCTTGAAGACTTCCTGACGCGCGGTGTGAGCGATTCGAAATTCCACCCGGCGGCGAAGCTCGTGGTTCCAAAAGGATGCACTGAGTTCATCCAGCAATGTATTTGCTTCTCGCTTTCGCTGTGTTTGCCCAGCATCCAACTGGCTGGTGGAGCTGCTTATATGCATCCGATGTTGAGCGGCCGTACGATCGAAAGTAGTCCAGCGTGCCGTTACCGGGGTCCAGACTGGAATGAGCTTTGAAGGAGAAACGTTTGGTCTATCACGACGTCTAGTGCGGTGATACGATACCGTTAGAGGCATGGCAGTAGATAGCAGTAATAGAGACCTTCAAATCTATGAGCTGACCGCATTGCAACAGAGAAAAGTAAAACACGAACCCCATGGTGCCTAGTGGTAGTAATGGGTGCATCTGGAAAAGAAGGCAGCAAAATGTCGTGATCTTTGAAAAAATACGTGGTGGATTGTTTTTTTTATATAAAAATCGCGTTTGAAGTAAAATTTTCTATGTAGGGACCAAGAAGGACCAAGCTGGTGGAAAGACAATTGCATTGGGTTGGGAAGGACGTAGTGGATGGGTCTGTGCGATAGAGGATACAGGGGGTCTTGTTGATGGACCATTGCTGTAACCCAGACAGGAGTCGGATCTGAATAAACAAGTCAGTCTCTTGTGTTCTTGTTCTGTAGTGTGATCGGACTTGTCGACAAGGCATTGGGACAAGACACGAATAAAACAATCTGAGAAGAATAGCACTTACTATCAACGATGAACACAGCTTAGCAGGGAAGAAACCATAACCACCATCCTGAACTCTACCAAAACAGAAGCTTCATACTATGCTCCCTTCATCATCCCGGCTCGGACTCCCTGTGGTTGACACTGGAGGTGGCAAGTATGTGTGATTATGGGCCCACTTTTGATCGACAGAAACGCGCATGATGTCTGGTCTTCGACCAGAGGCATCGAGGATGCCGACGGATGAAGAGTGGTTGAACACAGTAAGCCCTCCGAGCCTGGCTTTGTCTTGGGTCGAACGGCCCGTCCTAGGGGGGACCTTGGGCCTCAAGTCATCGGCATTGTTCCAGAGGGATAGCTATCTAGAAGATCATCTGGTAGCCCATCGGCTCGAGTGGGCGGGCTCTGTCGGATGATGGCCATTGTGGATGGCATCCAACTTGACATAAATTGGCGTTTTACAGAGTTCAAGGCGAGTCGGGCGTGACGTTGAGATTGATGGCGGCATCATCATCTATATGTTTCGGCCTTCTCGGCGAGCCGATAAGAGAAAGACGTCGTTAGATTGCTGCAGATAATCTACATGCACATTAGCTCTGTTCCTCTCGGAACATCGAATTAACGCATTGGAGAACAATTTGTTACGAGTCCGCGATACATATCTACTACTATTTGACGTCGACGGTTCTTATACACATAGCAACTTTAACAAAATAGTTAAGCTCTAACGATCTAAAGATGGGAGTAAATCTCCTCCAAAATGACTGCATATAATTTTTCGACTTCTTTGCGCCTGTATGAGAGCGCCATGAGTTGAAAGGTTGGATATGCATCAACCAAAGGTTACCTGATATTGCCTTTCTCATTGGTACGCGGGAGGCTTCCTGGCGGCACGATCACCAACCTAGACGAGGTATCGATCCTCTCGTGGGCATACCGCCTCGTATTAAAGGCCGCCGTACGCTTGAGAATCTCGTCTTTCAGCTGTGAGTGGTCAGGATATTCTGACAACGGCTCAACGAAAAGGACGATGGCTGGTTGATCCGAGCCCACAACGACACAGTTGGAGACGAGATCCACGCATGTGAGTTTCACGTTGTCCTCGATCGACCTTGTTGGACACGATTAGGTATACCGAGGGTAATATGTCCAAGTTGACGCACTTCGTATCGCAAGCAAAGCGACCATCTTTACCTGTTTTTATCCAATCGTCGCTGCGACCGCCTAGTATTGTATCACTTTACTATGATGGATGATATGATTCAAAGGTCCGCAACTCACGAAAGATGTAATAACCAGGTTTGACCTCCTCAAACAGGTCACCTGTGATATGTCCATCGGGGCGATTGCGCACCGTCGGATGTGGACAATTTCCAGCGCTTGCTGGAACAAACATATCGAAGATACGTGTAGTATCATCACGCTCAGCGTCCACGCCCTCAGAAGCGATAGGGAGGAGCTGACACCCCATTCCTTCGATGAGACGCAAAGAGAGCAAGTTTTCTGGGTCCCCTAGATCGGACACGAGACATATTGCTAACGAAGGAATAAAATTGAGTGAGCTTGCGCGTCTGTTTGGGAGAGATCATCACCTGTCTCGGTGGCGCCATAGATTGACTTGACGCCGACGTTCATCAGACACATAACTCGTCAATGGTTGTAACGATACTCGACTTACGGTCACAGGCAGATTTTGTTCAACAGCCCAACGAGCGTCATCTGGGTTCAACGCGTCCCCGGTAAACGATATCTGTTGCATGTTACGTAGAGCGTCAAGAACGTCTGAGTTTGCTCTTGCGACAGTCAGTAGCTTAGAAAGCCAACCGCCAAACAAGAGAAGGTTGTTGAGCCCTTGGGAGTGTACCATCGCCAAGAGTTCATCCGCATCAAAGTCAGGCTTAGATGTCTGGATGATGCATTGTCCTGCAGGCGTGAGGTAGTTGAGAGCTAAGAAAAGAGGTTTTGGTAAAGTTGTCGTATTGTCGTATCGCACGCTGCAGAGACCAACACCCACCTGTTCCGGTGCCGACGTGCCCGAAAGAGCCCAAATTGTTGAAACACTTTTGAGCCTTTGCTTCCGACTGCCATGCGCCCGGCCAATTTACATTCGATTGCGAAAAAAGCCATCTATGCGTCTGAGGTACAGGTTTTGGTCGTCCTGACGTTGTTCCACTTGTATGAAAGATCATCGCAACATCTTCATCTGCTGCCTGCGGAAGGTCGCCTATTTCTGAAGCCGGGACATGTGGTGTAGATTCCAGGTCCGGGATAACAAGAGTAGGAACACTGATGGCTCGAACGTGGTCAGCGAAGGATACGTCATAAACGAGTACCTTCCCGCTACAGATACGAAGAGTTTCGTCGACAACAGAGGCTCCCACGGGCACCCAGCCGGCGTGAAATATCTGCGGTATGTATCCAGCTCGAATGAGGGCATAAATTTGAAGCAAATCAACGTATTTGAAGCCAGTCACCCTATAAAGCCCGAAATAGCATCAGTTGAAGTCCTCTGAACGAGCGGATTTAACACCAACCAGATGCCAACCACGTCTGTCTTGTAGACACCAAGTTCTTCAAGATGACACTTCCAGTAGCCCGCTGCGTTGTTAAGGTGGCCCAAACATTCACCATACGAAATCGAAGACCATGATGGGGTGCCTGCTGAATTCGAGTACTGTTTTAAAAGCGGACGTGCGGAGTAGTCAGTCAAGCTTTTGAGGATCCCATGCATGAAGTGCATGATGTTCGAGGTCAAGAGGGTCCGGCGTTACTTGACTTGAACGGAGATACGGCAAAGCGGGGCAAAGTCCAAAGTCCAGAAACGATTCAGAGTGACCCTTTGTCATATCTAACTAGTGGTGCGAGAGAATCAGAAAATGAGTGCATGTACGATCTAATACATCAACTCGCTCCGACAAACGTAGTATGCAGGGTTAGTAGCCAGTGTATCTCAAGTAGATCCATGAGGCAACCATGAGGCTGCAAATATTGAAGCAATCGGAGAAATTGGGAAGAGAGTCGTTGGCAGTTCTCCACGAGACGCAAGGAGATAGATCTTACAACGTTATCAAAATCTTATCTTCAATCTACTTGTGGGTTCGCCGGGTGTGGCCGCAGCCACGCGCAACCATTGCCAACTCTCAATCCAACTTAAACTTCTCTCTTGGAGTCTCTTCTTCCATGAACTCCAGATTCTTGAGCTTGAGCACCATTTTTTGTCGCAAATTCAACACAAAGATCTGAAACACGCATCTGGACTTGTACTTTTGCCTCGACTCGTATTTCCATGCCACGGATACCAAGCCTTTTCGTCAAGGCCGTTTTTACCAATCTTGAGTTTGCTAACCGATCTGGGGCATCAGTTTTTTCTCTCCAGATCTCAGCACTATGATCCATCTCAAGTCGAAACCACCTAGAACCTATTGAATCGCAGAACGAAATAAAATGACTACCGGTTCTTCTGTGCACTTGGATTGATGCGTCCGGCAACTTTGAAATGATTGCAACAGTACATTGACAAGGACCACGCTGAACTCATACAAAGTCCATGTGCTCGTGTATACACCTTCGTGTCTTCTTTGACGGTGCTCAGCCAATTGTCTTCATGACTCATAAAGCATCACGGCAACCCAAGTAAATCGCTTCACTGCATATGATGGGAAATGGAAGCATGCATACTGAGGGTAGAGTCGACTGTATATGCTGTCAGCCCTTCTCTCTCAAGCCCTTCAAAACGGAACCTTATCAAGGCATTATCCTCTTTTCCTCCGATCCATATAGTAAGCGGTAACTGTTAGGTCCCCTGCACTAGACTTATAACATCTTGGTGTAGCTTAGATAAGTTCGACCTTGAAGCTCCAACGAATCAGACTGGACTCCTAGATTAAATAAGACCACCACAGGTGACATGCAGGCGGCTTGCTCCACTATGGCACCTTCCTTCTATCATCAAAATGTGTGACATTGACCCACTCTATCATCAGGCTAAATGTATCCGATGTAAGCGTAATCTGTCGCCTTTCGGGCGGCCCCGACAGGATCTTATCATAAAGGAAGCGTATCCTCGCTTCTCTTGTCAGAAATGCCCGCCGATGTACCCATACCAGACTCAGGGATACCTTCAGGACGACCTAGCTTCGACGAAAAACAATTTCCCGAATCCGCTCAAGGGGAGCCCGACGAAGTTCGTCCAGCAGCGACAGATGTGGTCGAAATTTCGTCACCTAAACGCGACCTCCGCTTCTGGCTCGTGTTTGTAGCTCTCTGTTCTTGTACACTTCTTTCCGCCATCGATCTTGTGAGTCATTTTGGTTTTTTTGGCCTTAGAAGGCTCTACTGAGCTCCATTTGGCAGGCAGGTGTGGGTACTGCTGCGCCGACAATAGTCCATGCACTGCAAGGGAAGGACTTTGCTTGGGTTTTCTCCGCATACGCGCTCTCATCCTCCTCGTGTATTCCCTTGAGCGGTAACCTTGCCCAGATATTCGGTAGGCGACCAGTCATTCAAGCTGGCATTGTCGTGTTTGCAGCTGGCTCGGCAATCTCGGGCGCAGCACCGACGATGACGGTCCTCATCGTCGGAAGAGGTGGGTGTAGTCACAGTGCAATCATATACGAGTCTAAACTGGAGTGAACAGCAATACAGGGAATAGGAGGAGGTATCATTCAGTCGCTGACAGCTATTATCACGGCGGACCTTGTGCCACTTCGAGAGCGTGGCCTGTTCACGGGTATTACTGGCCTGTTCGTTACCACTGGTCCTCCCACTTCTTCAACTTCCCGCTTATCTCAACTTTTGATCACAGGATGTGGACCCTGGGGTCTGCGATTGCGCCGTTTATTGCTGGTGGTTTGTCTGAAAAAGCCAGCTGGCGTTGGCTCTTCTGTACGCATTGCAAGTTGTATCTGGCAAGCTATCCCCTGACGATGCCAAACTTACTCTAGACATCAATCTTCCGCTCTGCGGGTTTGCCCTCGCTGTCGTGACGTTATTCCTGAAGCTCAAAACTCCAACGGAGACGTTTCGCTCCAAGTTCTTCAGGATTGATTGGATGTTCGTAAATGAAAATGTATCGCCCTTCCCAGTGACTAATTTGCTTCCAGCGGAAATGCGATTATTATAGCATCAGCTTGCGCGTGCATGATAGGGCTCACATGGGGTGGCATTGAACACCCATGGTCTTCATTCCACGTCCTCGTCCCCCTCATCCTCGGTGTGGGAGGGCTAGTTTTTGCCTTGTTCTACGAGGCGCGTTGGGCGGGCGAACCGACAATACCCTTCATCGTGCTCTCCAATCGAACAAGTATCAGCGGGTGAGCCTAGATGAAATTCAGTCTGTGTTCAGAAAGTCAATACCGTTATAGCTATGTTGCAACGTTCATCTCTGGGATGGTCACTATCAATATAGGATGTCAGTCTTCCATGCCGAATACTCCTTACTCTGCTGATTCTTCTTCGCAGTTTATCTGTCGGTATCATTCATTCCTGAAGCCGTTCTGGGCTCACATCTCTATCAGACCCACTTGGTTTCAAGCCGTCCAAGATGCAAGCCCTGTAATATCAGGGCTTCATTTCCTTCCATGGGCGGTATCGATATCTGGTTTCGCTATCGTCGGAGGTGTCATTGTTTCAAAGGTTGGGAGGTACCGAGCGATTGTAGGTTTCCTTTCTTATGCGTATGAGCTCGATGTTGATAATTCAACCCAGACTCTGCTCGGGTGGTGCATAATGCTACTAGGAGTAGGGTTGCTCATCACCTTACAAATCAAAACCTCCATAGGCCTGTTAGTATTATACCAACTAATCATGGGTGCCGCTGGTGGCCTTCTATATACATCTGCGGTAATGCCAACTTGATATTTGGTTATCGATGTGCCAGTGCTGACTTTCTTTAGTTTGCCATCCTTGCACCTCTTCCAATATCTCAAAATGCAGCAGCGGTCGCGCTCTTAACATTTCTACGCGTCTTTTCTCAGGTAAGTGGACCCAACAGTAGACGGGGCTTTCAAGCTTAAGTAACCTCTTCATGATCACAGGCGTGGGGCGTCTCCATTGGTGGTGCAATTCTCCAGAACGCACTCAAGCAAAAGCTCCCACCTGCGCTGATACGCCAGTTCCCCGACTCTGCTAATATTGCGTACAGCATCGTCCCTACAATCCCTACATTGCCTGAACCATTGAAGCATGATGTGCAAACCGGCTTCCTAAAGAGCTTTCGCGTCTTGTGGATCGCGACGGAGGTCATGTGTGCCTTGGGGGTGCTCAGCATAGTTTTCATGAAGGATTTGCCGCTGAGGAGGACGGTAGACAAGGATTGGGGGTTAGAGAAGAAGCCTTCTGGGAGTGAGAGTACATTAGAAGAAAACATTCACTCCCCACCTGTAGAGGTGAAGTCATGATGTTAGGTTAGATATTAAGAATGTCCTTCGCGGGGTAGAATTACCAAATCTTCGGATTGGATATGTCCCAAAATGGTCGAAGAAATTCACCCATTCAATTTACTTTGACTTGCGACACAGCCATTAACTCGTGAAGTACTGCGTTCCTATGTTGCTCGTAGGACTCTTTGAGGAAAAACTTCGAGAAGGTATTCGAAGTTCTCGGAGCCCCATACAACAAAAGTGTCATACTCGTGCCATGCCATTTTTTCCCCCCATCACTACCTCAGTTCTCGGTGTTTAAATTTCAGGCACAAGAGTTGAGTCAGGACTCAGAATAGGTCCGAACCCTCCTTCCGAGAAGGGTCAAGGAAGGGTCGCCACAGTTCTGAACATAAGTTTGTCATCGTTGCAGATCGCTATCAATTTGATAGATACAAGCGCCATCCCCGAAAATTTCCTCTGTCGAAGGCAAGGGTATAAAGGTTCAGGCGAAACAATAGCGGACATCCGACAACTTCTCCATCTGTTCATCTATCCCCCAGTGCACGCTCATGGTTCTCAAACTCTACGCATTTTCTCAATCAACTAACTCACGACGTGCCGCGCTCATCCTGCTCGAGAAAGATGTTCCGTTCGAGTTGATCGACGTCGACAGAGTAAACAACGAACACAAGGGCGCCGAGTTCGTTAAGCATCAGCCGTTTGGCCAAGTTCCATATATTGTGAGCATGTCTTCAAAGGATGTTGATCCGCATGCGCAAGAGGTTTGACCTAAATGACGCACAGGAAGAGGACGACGGCTTTGTTCTCTTTGAAAGTCGCGCAATTGGCCGTTACATCGCTACGAAATACGCTGAGCAAGGCACGAAACTCCTACCAACCGATCCTAAGGAGATCGCCCTGTTCGAGCAGGCCGCTTCAATCGAAATCACTAACTTTGACCCATTGGCTTCAGCCATCTTCTTCGAGAATGTCTACAAGCCGTAAGTCAACGTAAAGTTCTCTCCCTTACCTTCACCCCAATCCATCCCAATGCAGTCGTGTGGGCTTGACCCCAAACAAGGAGGTGGTCGAGCAACAAATCAAGAAGCTGGATGCTAAGCTCGACGCATATGACGCTATTCTGAGCAAGCAAAAGTATCTGGCAGGTGATGTAAGTGATCGGTCGTTGGGGTGTGATTTCGGTGACAAACTTGTCTTTTTGCCAGGAACTCACGCTTGCTGACTTGCACCATCTTCCATTCGCCCTTGGTCTATACCAAGGGGGTGTCGACATCATCGACACGAAGCCCAATGTCGCGAGGTGAGTTGATCTGACCTAAACCAAGTCGACGAAAGTGGCCAGTACTGAAATGATGAATGCCAGGTGGTACAGGGACATCTCCTCTCGACCGGCGTGGACCTCACTTGCGACTGGCATTAAGAGTACTGCATTGCGCCCCTTATTGACTTTCAGGTTGCAGTCGAATGGAGGGGAGTGATATATAACGAGTTGCTAAGTGCCTTCCACACCAAGCTTTTACAGTAAATTTCGGAAAGTCGTGAATCCGGTGGATAGGCCAAGGGAGGCCCAGGGCCTAGGGGAGACCAATTGCCTACTTGGCTTACAATCCGGGTCACGTTGGGTCGCGTGTGAAGTCGGTCCGATGAAGCCATCTAAAGCGAAGTATTGTGGGGCCATGTTGAGCAAATTTTAAGGCCTTAGAGCCCCAGACCGGCGTGAAATCGCCGTATGTGCACTGGCAGAGAGAGGAAATGTGAGTGACTAAGAAAGAGACGGGTGGGGCGGAGTTCGTACCGTGATTAAATACTACGGATCAGTGGCACGGTGCTCGCGTCCTCGTCCCAATCCCAGATTATCTTCTCCCCACGCGTACTTTACGCGTACTACTGCTAGACGCTCAAACTTCGTTCGAGTTGCAGAATGAGCCCTGAAAGTGCCCCCTATGGAACGTGGACATCTCCCATAACTGCCGAGGCAATTACCAAGGGCGTCAGTCATTCATCGATCCAGCTTCACCTTTATCAGCCTTTCTGATGTCTGTAGGTGTAGGCTCTTCCGATCGGCGGTGTTGTTGTCGATCCTATTACTTCCAAAGTCTATCACCTCGAAAAGAGACCATCCGAAGGGGGCCGTGTCACTATCATTGACACATCGAGCAACACAGAGTTAACTTCAGGCGAGTGGAACGTGCGAACAGGCGTCCACGAGTATGGCGGGGGCGCTGCAATCGCTCACAGCGGTGTGATATACTTTTCGCATTATTCGGATGGCCAAGTCTATCGTTTGAAAGAAGGGTTGAAGCCTGAGGCTGTTACGCCCGGTAAGTCGCTGTCATGACCATGTTGATACTTTGTATGACGACCTTGCGTCGGGCAATATAGAAAGCAAGGTGCATCGTTTCGCAGACTTCGATGTCCATCCTGTGCACACCCATCTCCTCGTCTCGATCCTTGAAGATCACACAATCGACGAGCCATCGGCGATCGTGAACACTCTCTGTATCATCAACACCAATACCAAGACTGTACATCCTTTGGTGTCGGGAGCTGACTTCTATGCCGCACCCAAGTTCTCCCCAGACGGTACTCGTCTTGCTTGGCAACAGTGGTCTCATCCAGACATGCCCTGGGAAGGGGGGCTCATCTACGTTGCCGATGCCATCATAGATCCCGACGTGATATCTCTGAGCAACGTTAAACATGTTGCTGGCGAGGCACTCAAGATCAGTGCCGCGTTCCCGTCTTGGGCAAACGACGACACCCTCGTATTCACCTCAGATGAGTCTGGGTATATAAACCCATGGAAATATCAGAACGGCCAAGCCGTACCTCTGTTCCCAACTCCCGTTCAATCTGAGTTTGGATCTCCTGGTTGGGGGCTCCAGCAGTTCCCTTACGCAATCCTCAACGATGCAGGAACGATGGCCGTATTTATCACCATCAAAGATGGCAGGGATGGCTTGAGCGCCGTAGATCTCACCGGAGGTGCACCACCGCTGACTCTGGACACCCCATATGTCGCCATCAGTAACATCTGGTCTCTCTCTCGTTCATCACGCACTGTCGTTTTCTCTGGTGAAAAAGTCGACACTGGTTCAAGCCTCGTCCGTTTGGGATTCCACGGCAGTTCTGACGCAATACAGTATATCGCAATTAAGCCTGCTGTAGCCCCCGAGTTTTCCAGTGAATTTGTCTCGATTCCTCAACCTCTCTCGATCAAGGATGCCAATGGCGATCCTATACATGTGGTCTTCTACCCTCCAAAGCACCCAAAGTACGCCGGTTCCAGTATCGAGGGCGAACGCCCGCCGTGTGTGTTGCACGCTCATGGGGGCCCTACCATGCTTATGATGCAAAGTTTGAGCTGGAAGGTTCAGTATTTTACTTCGCGTGGCTGGGCATGGTGTGTGCCGTTCTGATCTAATGACTTCTTGCACTGACACTTGACGTTGTACAGGCTTGACGTAAACTATGGTGGATCGTCTGGGTACGGGCGCGAGTATATCGACCGCCTCGCCGGAAATTGGGGCGCCGTCGATGCGGGCGACTGTATACAAGCTGCCAAGATCCTCTCGAGCGAGCCGTACAACCTCATCGACCCCAAGCGCGTTGTGATAACCGGAGGCTCTGCAGGCGGATACACCGTACTCGCTGCGCTGGCTAACACGACCGACGCGACAGTCTTTGCTGCGGGTACATCCTCGTACGGTATCTCGGATCTGTTCCCCTTGGAAGCCCACACACATAAGTTCGAGGCAAAGTATCTGGAGAAGCTGATTGGGGGAACATCGGCGCAAATCCCAGACGTGTTTAGAGACAGGTCACCCCTCAATCATGCTGATAAGATTGTAGCACCACTGCTGGTGGGGAAATCATCACTTGTACTGTGAAGATTGCGAATTTGCTCATTCTCTCTTCACAGATTTTGCAGGGAGAGATTGATAAAGTGGTACCAAAGGAGCAAGCGGAGCTCATTTATGAAAGCGTCAAGGCGAAAGGCGGCTTCGTTGAGTACAAGCTCTATCTTGGAGAAGGACATGGCTGGCGCCGCGAAGAGAATATTGTCGACGCACTGGAAAGGGAATTAGACTTCTATGAACGCGTCCTCAAGCTTGCGAAATAACAGTCAGTGTGAGTGAATACAACAACAAAGATTATTATTACTCGAACGCTTCGAGCCTGTATACATATACTTTGAACGAAAAATTTGGAGGTATATGTACAGAGAACAACAATGTCTCATAACTTTAAATTCCGTTTGCCGTCGCAGCTCGCAAGAGTTCTTCAACATTACTGACATCCTCCTTAAGAAGCAAATATTACAAATGTGCGCGGAAGGGAGAAGCACGAAGTGAACATACTGGTGTGAGGCCACTTGCTACATACAGCTGATGAGTGTCCGGCATGGAAATTGCGTCGTCTCTTTCACTGGGTACCTCTGGCTCGGCTATTACCAACCCTTCTCCGTTGACATCATCACCCTCCGGAGGTCCTGCCACCACGCTTTGTTCCTCCATTGGCGGTAGCACTGCGCTTTCGGGAACTGAAGCTCATGAGCAATCGATCACGAATTGCTGCAGAAACGTATCTACCACCGGCCGAAGGGACGGGCTCAATATTGTCTAAGGGCAAATGGTTGAACAAAGATACAGTCGGTGGCAAAATAGGGTCCACTCACCGGCAACATGCTCATCTGGAACGACTTCTTCTGAAACGTCACTGACTGATTCATCCCGAATAGATTCATTTTCTGGACACGAAAAATCATGCTTCATGCTAATCGGTAAGGAGAATGAAATGCTCACCTTTATTGGAACTAGCCAGGGATGATTCAAATTGTGCGTCTAGAATCAGGCCGTCATCTTGATGCTCCATATCGACGTCGCCTTCGGCGTCTACATCCCCGTATACATCCTCCTCGGCAGGCACTTCCTCCTGCACCCTCTCCTTCCCTATCGACGAGCTAGGGTGTGGTGCATCCAACAGGACACCATCGAAAATTTGTCGCGTTGACAAGGGAGGGGTAGTCGCCTTCTGTTTAGGCGCAGAAATGGGCTTGGGCTTGGCTGGCCGCGCGCGACGTTTGGGCGGGGGTTCGTCGCTTGTTGTTGCAAGGCCTCGTGTCGATTTGCGTCGAGAGAGCCTAGGCCCAGGATCTGATATCCTCTTCCGCTTGTGTCGCGTGTCGTAGTCTGACACCACCGCCGCGCCCCGTGTGCGAGTGTTCGTTGGAGAAGCAGCAGGTGGAGGCTGGACAGATTTTTCCTGCTGTTTGGTCGCTTGAGCCTCCTTCTCGCTTTCCCGAGCTTGCTCGACTTTGACGAAAAGTTAGTCGGAGTCTGGCAAAACAGTGTGCAAAGTTATAGCAAGACGTACCACCTAATTCCTGCACCTTCTTCAAGACGCCTAGCATTACATCTTTGGATGCAAACCGGGCGAGGCCTAGGTCGGCACATATTGCACGTAGGGTCTCTGCTTTTAATCTATCCCAGGGAAATTCAACCATATCTGAGGTGGACATTGACGAAGAGTGCCAGGCAGGTGAGAAAAACAAGAAGCCGAATTCCGATCACAAGCCTTCCGGTTCCGCTTCAGAAATTAGAACCAATGTTTTAAATTTATTGTGCTCCCTCAAGGTAGATTCGATTTGGACAATGGCCACTTCACATATATATTATGTTTCAGAAGAAGTCACATTTCATACACGTAAATTCTGTAAGTGGTGTGCACAGGCTTCGAAATGTAATTCCACCATAATTGCGCCACGAAAAACATTCCAAGTTCAATTTGAGTTACAAAAGAAAGACATATTGATATATCACTTTACATGCCCTAATAATCACTTCGGCTGAGGCTTAAGAGGGAAGACCAGTTTTTCAGCTGAAATCGGCTTTTGATGTTCAGCGAGCCCCTCATAGTTTCGCTCGATGACGAGGTCATCTCCAAGGAGAGGGAAAGCGAGGGGAACAATCCCATGCAGCCCATTAGGCATGACACGCGGCGTGATATGGGTGATTGGGAATCGCTGAGGGTGAGCAGAGAGGTATTTGTAGAATTCGACGGTAAAAGCCCTCCATTCCTCGGATGCTGGTATATGTTTCCCTTGGAGCGAAAACATGAGCTACTTGTAGTGACAGAGACAAGAAGTGTAGCACACCATAGTAGGTTAGCTCATGCCCCAGGCCAGCCCACACGGCACTATAAATTCCTGTAACACCTTCCTTGACGCCCTCTCTAGACCAAGACTCCCGACGAACTGTCGCAATTATTCCCCCGCCATCTACAAAGGAGTGTGAGACCTTGGCCGTACTTTCCCCTTCTGCAATACAGTCCAATGCTGCGACGATGCCACCAGACGCCTTGCGGGCCTTTGCAGGCCAATCGGGATCGCGATAGTCAAAGACAGCTTCCACGCCCTGTTTCAAGAGCTTCTCGTGGTGCTTTGGACTCGCGGTTGCGAAGACTCGATACGGTTTTCCTTCAGAGGTACGCGCGATCAAAGCCAGATCAATGGCAAAGATTCCGACTGAAGTTGCCGCGGAATAGATCAAGATAGCGGGCGAGTCACCATTCAGTTTGTTCGTGACCTTGGCCGGGTTCTTGAAGGGAGCCTTTAATCCAAGTGTGATAAACAACATCTACAACGATAGGTTTTCATTGATCAATGTCGCTGGAACGAGTATACTGGAGATCGCACCTGAGCAGCGGTCAAAGCGCAGAGAGGCAGAGTAGAAGCCTCCTCGAAAGATACATCGGACGGGATTCTGATGGCAAGATCAGCCTCGAGTATGGCGTATTCGGCAAATCCGCCAGGTCGACGGTTTTCGGCAGTAGCTAAAAACTATTGATTAGATACGAATTAGGGTACGGGCACACTAAACTTACCGCCTTGGACAAAGCCTGTAACTCGATCCCCTACTTGCCATTGCTTGACGTTTTCTCCCACTTTGTCGACCACTCCAGCAAAATCACTGCCAACGACACGACCAGGATCATTTGGAGCAGGGGGCGCGATAGTATATAGCGCATCGACAGGGTTCAGGGATACCACACGTACTTCGATGCTACACGATCAAACAGGTGAGTACGCTATCGATCACAGATACTTTAACATACCGAATCTCATCTGCTGTTGGCTCTGGGATGGGAATCTTTTCGATAACAGCAGTGTTCCCCGGTGCAGTGATCAAAGCTTCCATATGCATAGCAGTAGTTCAAGTATGGGTCGATGTGTTGATTGTCCTGATCTTAGATGTGTTTATATACCCGCAGGAGAGCAATTAAGGAATGGAGCAGGAATGGAGCACTTGATGATGAAGATGACGAATAGCCAACCGGTGGCAGATGTTCTGGCCGCTCAAGCTTCCTCGAGGTCCCCGTTTAGTAAGTGGAAGTCACGATGGGGTTTGGATTGGGCCCCTCCGGCGGGCCCAAAAGGGATGATTGGAACATGGCCCAGCAAAAGCTTGTGTGGTCAACCGGAGCAAAGGCCCGGAGGATCTCATAATTTTGCTTGGAAGCCATTCATGGATATTCCTGGGACTGACCGTTCTAGCAAGGGCATTTCTCGAGGTGGATAGGTGTAATAGCTCCATGTTGCAGTCTCCGAACTAAAAATTGGCGCGGGTGAGTTAAGGTCGTGATCGCAGGATATGCCACAGCTAGACGTGGAGCAAATATGTATGTCGAAACGCGGAACGTTACATATGAATTGAGCAAATCGTAGTCACGGTCAAAGAGACGCCAGCATCACGATCGGACTCAACCCAGAGTTTTGAAAAATGATCACTCTGACAATGACACCATGGATCATGGCAAGATCATGATATCCTTTGCATTCAATCTTCTCGACATCGTCAAATTGAACATCAAGGCTATTCTCTTATTCCAGCCTTATTTCATGAGGCGTCACCCTACTCTACTACATAACTTGTCAGAACAACGTGCCAGAACCACAGACTATTCCAAACTCGGATTCGTGTATAAATAATTCAGTGGTGTCGACCAGACTCGGACACTGCATCTTACATTAATGAAGTCGGGTGCATACTTATGACGAAACTGAGGGTGGCGAAGGGTCCTTGATGTCACGAGGATGGGTCAGCTTGCTAGTCCAACAATATAATATATGCCCCTCGTTTCAGCCTAGAAACAGTACGACTAGTGCTACTGTTTATCTCATCCCTCCTAGGATTTGAGCGGGAAAACTAATTTTTCTGCAGAAATAGGCTTCAGATGTTCTGGGGAGCCTTCAGAGCCTTCGAACTTCCTATCGATGACGAGGTTATCGCCGAGGAGAGGGAACGCGAAAGGGACTATGCCATAAAGGCCATCTGGCATGATGCGTGGGGTGACGTGCTTGATGGGGTATTTGTTTGGATGGGCAGAAAGGTATTTGTAGAACTCGACAGTGAAGGCTCGCCAGTCCTTGGATGCTGGGTATTTTTTGCCTGTAAGTGAGCAATCGGAGTGAGCTAATGGCCGCGGGGTGCAGATAAAGTATAGAGTACCGCGATAATACAAGTCATGGCCAAGGCCAACCCACACCGTAGTGTAGATCCCAGTGACACCTTCTTTGAAGCCCGTCCTAGACCACGCCTCCCCCCGAACGGTCGCAATAGGACCGCCAGCATCTCCAAAGGAATGAGATATCTTTGCAGTACTGTCGCCCTCCGCAATACAATCTAATGCTGCGACAATACCACCCGAATTTTGGTGCACTTTCGCAGGCCAATCAGAGTCACGATAGTCGAAGACGGCCGTTACACCTTTTTTCAGAAGTTTCTCGTGATGTTTTGGACTCGCAGTGGCAAAAATTCGATAGGGTTTGCCCTCCGAGGTACGCGCGAGAGAAGCCAGTTCAATGGCAAAGATTCCAACAGATGTAGAAGCAGAGTAGATCAGGATAGCTGGTGAGGTATCCTTCAACTCGTGCGTAACCTTGGCCGGGTTGTTAAAAGGAGCCTTCAAGCCAAGCGTAATGAACAACATCTGCGGGTATTTTTCATCATCGGCGGTGAGTCAACGTCATCGAAGGTGATTACCTGAGCAGCAGTCAATGCGCAGAGGGGGACGGTAGAAGCCTCTTCGAAAGATACATCAGAAGGAATTCTAATTGCAAGATCGGCCTCCAGTATGGCGTATTCCGCAAACCCTCCAGGCCGGCGATTTTCGGCAGTGGCTATATGTCTCATGAGATGGGGTTACGAGCACAGAAGCCACAGGAGGTACTAAGCTTACCGCCCTGAACAAAGCCTGTAACACGGTCCCCTACTTTCCATTGCTTGACATTCTCTCCGACTTTGTCGACCACTCCGGAGAAATCGCTACCTACGACACGACCGGGATCGTCCGGAGCGGGTGGGGAGGCAGTATACAGTGCGTCGACAGGGTTCAGAGATACCGCACGCACTTTGATTCTGCAAGATCTGTATTAACATAGAATCGATTGTGTAGACAGATCTACTGACCTTATCTCGTCTGCCGCTGGCTCTGGAATAGGAACCTTGCTGACAACGGCTATATTGCCTGGCGCAGTCACCAACGCTTCCATGATACTCGAATCAAGGTACTTTTGTGCACGCTGAAGGTTTATATACACTAGGACCGAGAGAAAGGAGCTGATCGAGAGCACTATGACGAATGTGATTCCAAAGGAGAGGGCGTTGATGGCGTGGGGTGATAAGGTCAAGATAAGGTGGCTTCCTGAGCACTTGTGATTGAGCACTGAGTTACGAGTACTAAGAGCAGTTGTCCGAGTCACACGGCGTTGCAGGACCACTTAATCGGAAGATGTGTTCAGTAAACTGTTCATATCTCGTGATTCGCGTAAGAACAAAATGGTACAGCATGGTTACACAACAAGAACATGGATAAGACCTTACCTTTTGTAGATCGGATGGGCGACTTCAGGGCCGGAGTCTGAAGTCATCCAGTATCAATACCAAGTCCTTCATCGTCGGTCGGAGATATGGAGCTTCGTTCCAGCAATTATCAAGAGTCTTCCAGAAAGCATCTTCATCTTTGAGCCGAATAATGCAATGGGAACCTCTGGAGGGTTTAACACCCCGTAAAATGTCCACGGTCACTGCATGGTCGTTCATTCGGTGCGGATACGGTAAACCACCTGTTACGACCTGCTCAGAGCCCCAAAGTTAGTGCCAAGAATCACGCCTAAAACACCAGGACTCCACACCTCCAAACACACCGATCCGAAGGCGTACACGTCACTTTCCCTTGTGATTGGTGGAGCCGGGCCGTCGTCCTCGATAAGGGCCCTGATCAACTCTGGTGCCATCCACCTTGTAGATCCGGCGAAGAAGGAGGAAGCAATTTGAATGGAATCCGATAAGTCCTCCTTTACTTTGGAGAGTCCAAAGTCGGTAATGATAGGACATCCGTGTTCATCGATGAGGATATTCCCCTGCAATACGAAAGCGTTCGATTGAGCCGTTCCACCGCATCAAGGAAGTTCACATACACCTTTGAGGTCTCCATGCACCACCACAGGTGTAGCCGAGTGCAGATACGCGACACCGGATGCGATCTGTGTAAGCTACAATATGAAAGCGTCAAGATTCTCTAGAACACAAGTCTATGTATCAACGGAGACGCACCAGGCCTAACCTGTCGGCAATAGTGTTCCCTTTCAGGTAGTGAGGTAGAGTTCCATTATCGCACCATGGTGAGACCATTCCAATGCTGTTCTGAAACTGAACGACGCCACACAGCTGACTGATATTGCGATGACAGAGGCGGTGCCATGCCTCCACTTCGGATTGGAGGCGCTACGCCATACCCAACCTTCAGCAATCAATCCACCGTTCAAGACACGAAACAAGGAGTGACCTTCATCAAGTTCTCCTTGACGTTCTTGACCATCACTGTACGCAAGACCTTCAAGGCGACCTAGCATTGCGTTAGTTTAAGCAAGAGCGCAAGAATGTTTGCCTCTCACATGCCGAGACCGTTTCTCAACTGGGTCATTCCAAACTGCCTTCCAAACATCCGCGAAAGCACCATGCCCTGCGGCACAAGTCCCGATGTGTACTACCTCGTCAGTCAAGTCAGTCAAAATGACAGATCCCTTGACCACAAGGGTCTTCGTGACGGTCTCTTGCAGAAACTTCTGACGGCAGCGTTGCTTAAGGCGACTATAATCTTGATGTTCCTGAATCCATCGAAACTCGTCGTAAGATGACACAGAAAGTGCCACTGGTCGGAGCGCCGAGAAGTAGAGATAGTGTGGATAGGTTTGAAGGATCATCGAATTTCGTAAGTGGACGTCGGACGCCGACTCAACGCCTACTTCGACCCTCGTATTTGCAACAGTGAAACACGGATGGGTTCTCTTGTTAACGTTGCCGAGTATATACAGAGCGAAAGAAGGCAGAATGGGAAAGAAAAGATCGCAACACTCGCTGTGCGGCTTGTTAGTGACTTATGCCAATCGTATAAATAGACGTACTTACGGGTCTTCATCAAAACCCTCGTTTAGAGTACCGCAACACGAGTCGGGTAATATAAACTCCTGGTCATTGGCTGCGATACCAATGGAAATATCGGCGCCGGATAGACTCCAACAGTATGCGTTCATCGCGGTCGATAAGCCGGCTGTTTCTAACAGCCGGTCCCGACCATCGAGTGGTACATTTTCCAAAAAAGCGACGATCTCGCGGAGAAAGGAGACGCGACGATGTTCGACAAATAGCTCGTAAGTCGACAGAACGCAGTTCTGAGTTCCTATCTCTCTGTGCTCCTGAAAGGACTGCACGATCTCGCGGTACTTCGCGCTGTTTCGAAATCGCAGAAATACAAGGTATCGGCATAAGTTCGTCAGGCGGGACTGGTCGAAACCGAAAGACGTCGATTTGTCGAGATCGCCGCTGCAGAAAGTTCGGTCGATTAGGCCACTGAGAGTTTCCTCTGCCTCAAATTCCAGGGCTCGAAAAGCCACCTCGGCAGATTGAAGAAGTCGTGACGAAGTCTCGGTTGCTAAGTCTTGAAAAACAGGACGCGTTGTGTCGGGAGGATTTATGATTTCGCTGAGGTCGTTATCGTAGACGTCGTAGACATGTAACCGGGGATCTCGGGGTAGGTCATTTGGTCCACTTCATATAGAGAGAATATGTCAAATTGATCGTGCCTTTTGTCAAGGCAGTGACGCACGTTGGAGAGAGCCAAAACTTCCAGAGAAAAATAGGAACATAATGGGGAATTTTAAGAGGCATGGGGCCCAGACTCTGTAGCTCATCATCAATCATCGACGCAGAGATGAGGAAACATGAACATACCTTCATTATTGAAAGCGTCAAAGGGGCCAAGAGTGTCGCATCAAATTGCCGTCGGAATCGGACGCAATGTTGATCGAAAGGAGTGAAAGTGAAAAGGGAGCTGGAAGGGAGGGAACGGTGGAATGGGGGTTGTCGTTTGTCGTGTGAGATGCCGTTTAACGTTTGAGTCGAGCTCTGTGTCGAGTCAACTCAGATTCCGTACATGGCTAGTACGGAGAGAGATGGGCAGGCATTGACATGGACATTGAAACGCTTGTGCCACTAAATAGACCTCCGAAGGCGATAGACACGGTAGAACACATGGTCTGCGGGGGTACCTGACAGGAATGAGGTCATTAACATCGCGGTGTTTCCATGGACCCAAGTTGACGGAGTGGAGCATGCTGTGAAGGATTGAGAGTCTAGACCGCTTAGAAGCTTCAAATTCAAAGCTTCGTCAAGGGTGAAGTCACGAGTCACATCTGAAGTCGTATTTTTACGAAGGATTGGGAGCCTCAACTTGTGGCATGTGTACTTACTTGAACCACTGGCAGTGACTGGTCGGGAAAAGCCGAAGTCCACTTTGGCAACACGAATGTCACACAGCACGTGGGTTAGCCTCAACATTTTGCGTCAAACTTTGTGAGTTCACAGCCCAGTGGGTGAGGGCATCCGGTAACTGAGCTTCGACTGATTCTAACTGTCTCAGTAAAGAAGTAAAGAAAACTGACATGGAGTGCAATATTGTGAACAGTCATATCTCTTATCTTAATTTATCTACTTTGTTACTGTCACCCTCATTTAAATATTTGATCGGCAAACTTCGACAAAGAACGCGTGAAAAAAGTTCATTACATAAATTGTGGCACGAAAAATCTGCCCAGCCTTTTCATTCGCTTCCCTCCCGTTCCCCAACAAATCTACGATGGTCGCTCTTGTTCAACGTCCCGCTCCCGCTTTCACAGCCCCAACCGTCACCGACGGTCTTTTCACTGACGTTTCTCTGTCCAACTACCTTGGCCAATGGTTTGTCGTGTCCTTTCTATAACATCTTGTCAAGGGTTGGGCTGACGTGTCATATCGTTTTACAGGGTGGTGCTCCTGTTCTACCCTATGTAAGTACCCGGGCTTGACTTCTGAAGACATTCTGCTTACCCTTCGTGTCAGGGACTTCACCTTCGTTTGCCCGACGTGAGCTGTTCTTCTCATCTTGCGAGCTCAAGGATACGACAGACTTTTACAGGGAGATCCTCGCATTCAATGATGCTCTTCCCACCTTCAAGGCGCTCAACACCACTGTGCTCGGTAGGTTTACCATTCGTTGGAGTTTGTTAAGTCGGCCCTGATTATGTTATGTCAAAGGTGTCTCCACCGATTCTCAGTTCTCTCACTTTGCTTGGGCTAGCCAGCCTCGCAAGGAAGGCGGCCTTGGGCCAAACTTGAAACTCCCTCTCGTTGCTGACAGGAACATGAAGATTTCACGCGACTATGGCGTTCTGCTTGAGGATGAAGGTATTGCCCTTCGTGGACTCTTCTTGATTGACCCCAAGGGAATCCTTAGGTGTGTGATTCGAATGCATTCAGCCATAATTAGCTCATCCATTCACGACAGACAAATCACCGTCAACGATCTTCCTGTGGGCCGCTCAGTCGATGAGACTATCCGTCTTGTGAAGGCCTTCCAATTTACTGTACGTCCCTCCTTGTGGCTCTCCGGCTTTGTCTAATTTCGATTCCAATAAGGATGAACACGGTGAAGTTTGCCCTGCCAACTGGAATGAGGGCTCGAAAACCATGAAGCCTGACCCCAAGGGCTCTTTGGAATACTTCGAGGCCGTCGCTATGAACGGCATTGCGGCCAACGGGAACGGAAGTGAGAAAAAGCGCCCCCGGGTTGCCTGAATCCATTTCTGTGTGTTCGAGACCTGTGCCTGACTTACTATCCATTGGGAGAACTATAGAATACCTGACTCTCCAGACTCAAATTCATCTTGGATCTTGAAACTCTTGCACCCTCCTCCCTCTACCCCTCTTACTACGCTGATGGTACACATCGAAGCTGACGGACACCTGTAGATATAATCTAACCTACCACACAATTATGATCATACCCTAAATATCGTACGTAGACGAATCTCATTCTTGACTTCATTACATCACTGGATGCCTCACTGCTACAAAGGCCTGCGTGATAAGGATCGCTGTTGTCTCGATAACAATGGCGCGTCTTTGTTGATTTGGACAAAAGGCGTGGCCAGGAGCACATGACATTCGAAGTCGAAGGTCATGGCAGGAAATTCGTGGCTCAAAAGGTCGAATCAGGAGCAATCGCTCCGACTTCCACAACCACCACTATGGGCCAACGACACCAAATTTTCCTCATCGCGAAAATCATTCCGCACAAGCTGACCGAAGCTAAATACCGCTGCATCGCTGCCATGCACCATCAGTGGTGTTACGGGAGCCTCCCCCTTCTTGCCACGCGACGCCTACTTACTTTGCTGAAGAAACCGGAGCACAGCCAGATCGTTCGCGAGGAACTGCGCGTTCTGAACGGCAAATACGGCCGATGGCGCGTCGCGCCAAAGACGCCAACTGTCCCTTGCCCTTTCAGCTCATTCTTGTTGTCGGTGTCTTTCAACATGCCAGACTTCTCAAATGCGGTTCTTGATTCCAATATGGGAAGCAGTCAAGGAGGTTAGCGAAACATTGCCTATAATATACATTGAATTTCCGTCTAACGCGATCACAGACAACAATGACGGTATCACGATCGTTGACATAACCGATCCTGAAAACCCATCCTACTGCTTTTCTCGCAGAGTCCCGTGTAGAGCTCCTTTGACGGCCACTCAGTATATCCGCGCATACTACCCTGCTGGAGAGACGCGTGATGCTGCCCACGAGGAGACCATTTTGAGCACCATCGCGGCCTTGGACGGTGAAAGTATTCTCACCCTGCAGATGCTGAAAGAAGCTTGGCCTCAGGAATATCCTTCGCAGCCTGGCGATGAAGCTCCTACTAGTGTTCACAACTCCAGCTCCACCGCAACGCCCTCTTCGGGGATCAGCTCATTGTCAGACTTGGCTCTCAAGCCCTCCATCGATCACGCCCTGGAAACTAGCAACATACAGGATATTGAACGGCTTGTGTGGTTGCCCGGGAGGGCCGAGGCTATCATGTCAATCTTGAAGGCTCGCAATCCGTTCCCCGACTCTGCCGTACCCCTCCTTGCTCAAGCCCTTAATCATCTCGAACTCAACAGAAATGTTGACCTTTCGAACTTTGCGCTTTCGACCGCGCAGATCCTTTCCCTCGTCAGCAATCTTCATGATGTTCAGGATCTCAACATTTCACACAACGAATATGTCGCCATTGACACCGTCCGTGCCCTTTTGGAATCAATTCCCAGCCTGAAACGGCTTGTCTTACTTGGTAGTTCGGTCACAGACCAAGCGCTTTCGTCCCTTCTTATGAACCAAAAGCTCTTCTTCAATCTGGAGGCGCTTATCCACCCACTTTTTCTCGATACTACCAAAAAAACAACATTCCCAAACGCCTTCGCATTCTTAACCAACGGAACCATTACAGCTGGAGGCATGTCTGTCGCCTCAATTCCCTTCTTCACCCCCTCCCTTATTGTACAGGCGTTGTCAGATTATCTGACCGAGCGCTTGAAAGACCCTTCGCCTGATATTTCACCACAGGCCGCTTTTTCTTCCACTGTTCGTACGGGTGACGAGACTTGGGCAGCGCGGACGATCCCCTTCGTTGCTAGTGGATTATTTGACGGCGTTGTAAAAAAAGAAGGCTGGTTTCTGGCACTGGATTGCGGGTACCCGTACATACCGAAGTGCAAATACGCTTTCGTCGAGCCCACATCTGGGAACGCGATGCTTGGGGCCGAGGTCAGCGAGGATGCTGATGGAGGATTTGACGGTTTCAAGCAGGTCCTGGATCTCAAGGGCTTCTTAGCAGAGATGAAGGCCCAAGGACGCCCTTCAGCACCTGATCCTGCTGTGAATGCTTTATGCGCCCTTCTCGATCACATGAAAGCGGAGCTTATGGATGTGACGGCAGTCAGCGACTTCTTTCAGCCGATACCTATGCTTCAAGCTATCCAGGCCCATAACTTCGGCGAGCGGTGGTTCTAAGTACTAGCTACTGCCACAGTGGCACTGGCTTATAAACAAGTCCGGCGGGTTATTCGAAGAATTATGCTTTTAATTGTACTACTAAAATGACATTATAAATATGCCGTGTGTACGTGTCACGGCGGACTATGAGTGAAGCTCTTCAAAGTTCAAAGGAATGGCTTGCTCAGCGCCAGCGCTCAAGCTTCATGCTTCAAGAATCTTAATCAAGTGTAAGGAGCAACAGATCGGGAGCCCGGCCCGGCCTTCCGCCTTCATGTTATTTGAATTTTAACGTTCAACTTGGGCTTCCACAACTTCCACCTTCCTCGACCACTGGACGCGCACTTAACTAAACATCATCATCATCCGGATCCTGTACCTCACATCCGCTTTCCTAAAGTAGGCGGCAAGACCGAGGTTAAAATGGCACTTGTTCGCTTATTTCCGGTCTTGATCCGGATCTTATCTGCTGCTCGGCAGCACATATCCAGGCCTTTCGTCGTTATTTTCACCAGCTCCCAGTGACACAGTAGTCAAGAATGCCATATTAGCATGTTCTACGACCTGCCACTGAGTTTATACATCAATTTATAAGCCAGATCCAAGCTAGATCAAGCTATTTCTCGCCCCATCAGCATGTTATCATTGTCACCGAGCAAATCAAGAGCCAATTTCAACTCTTTTCGCAGCCGGTAAGCGGGGAACAGTTGGAGAGCATTACATAAAATGTGCGAATGATGAGTCATTAGTGGTGTCTATTGTAGAGTCGCACATGGGCAAACACCCGTTAATTCAGTAAGACCAAAAATAGGAAATTAAAGCAAACGGGGACATTGTATTTTAATCGTTCTTTCAGGTATAGGTACCTTCTTTAGACGTCGAGAGGCTGCCATCCTCTCTCATTGCACGTAAAGAGCGGGTTGCAGGATTTCATGACGCCGAGGAGCCGAGAGATCATATCAACCCCCCGAGTTCAAACTCCGACTCCCGAGATAACGTCGTGAACCTTGTCTTTCTTTCACCCTCTTGTGCACTGGTAGAGATACAACGATATATTCCACCTAATACAAGACTGATACACAGCCCAAATGTTACTGTTGAATTCAACCTAGGCCTGAAATTTGAATGAGACACTCACATTGATGTTTGATTTTTTTTGCGGGGGGTACTCTGGGCAATTTAAGTACAGAAATTGCTTGCCCTGGCTGAGAAATTGAGGTATAAACTCAATAACAGGTAGTAGAACATGCTGTTGTTGTATTCTTGGCCACTGTGTCACTGGGAGCTGGTGAAAATAACGACGAAAGGCCTGGATATGTGCTGCCGAGCAGCAGATAAGATCCGGATCAAGACCGGAAATAAGTGAACAAGTGCCATTTTAACCTCGGTCTTGCCGCTTACTTTACTTTCCTGTGTAGCTATGGAGCCTATTGCGACAACATCCATTTTGGACAACAATGCTCAGGCCGATGTGCCCTTAAGTAACCTAGGTCCTTGCTAGGTCCTAGACTCCCCTTCCATACGACTTGTGCATCGTTGCTCTCTCCCTCTACTTTTATCGTCGCGCATGAATCCTCCTTTGAAGCATTAGTATCGCTGGATGTAGAAATCCCACCTTTTCAGCCCTCATGTGCAACTCGTCTACTCGCAATGGGTTAGGCACCAAAAGCCATCAGATCCTACAAGGCTATTGATCCCGGACGTGGTTGTAATCCTATGTATGGCAAAGACAAAGGTACGAGTTCTTCCAGCGCCTATCTCATCATGACTCAATTATACATAGAACTCGGAAGACGATCCACAATATCTGACACTTCTCTATACTCCCCAGACGCCTAACGTTCTCAAAAACTCCGGCTGTACACTATTCTATACTATGCTATAGTTCCAGGTACTTGTTGTTGAAACATTGCCTGTTGTATCCTTATAACATTTGTCTTCGTCGTCGTTGTTCTTGTAGCCATCACTATGCCCTTGTCACGCCACACGCCATCGCTAGAAAAGGGCTTCTTCTGCTTTACCCCATCCCCCACTATCTACTTGAGAACCACCGCAATTTTTTCTCGACTCTCCAATCACCATGGTGTTCCACTATCTTCTGATGCACCCGCCTTTCCTCGCCGTCATCTACAGCTTGCTGACAATGCTTATTGTTGGTGGGACTGTGAAAATGCACTTCGGGCATCGCCTAGCGCTTCCTGCTTTCTTGCCGGAAGACGCCCTCCCTTTTAAGCTCAACAAGACTTCAATCATTGGCCCAACACTTGTGGTACCCTCTATCCCCTCACCCGGACCTATCTGCAAGCCCTACCTGCCTCAACTTGTAAGGAAACAAGTATGCACTCCTCCATCCATACAGGAACACATTTGCCACATTGTGCCCTTCTTCAAAGTCTCCCACTTGGAAGTGCTGCCATCAGCTCGATTGCGTCTTCCTTCAACATGCAAACACGGATACCTTCATGATACACGTGTTTCAGGTCGTATGGTGCCTCCATACCCTACCAAAGTTGCTGTTTCCCTTGTCATTTTCACCTTCTTCCTGGAATTATGCGCAATGTGTCGTCGTTGCAAGGTATGGTTCTATCCCCCCCATCTCAGAACTAGCTCCTGACAGCCGCTGACAGCCACGGAAACTTGTTCTGCCTATCAATCCCGATAACAGCGATGGATTCTCTTGCCCGACCCTACTTGTGGCGCCTCAAAGCAACGAGGGCCCAAGTCCTGCAATTGCGGATGTGGCTGCCATCATCGACTCTTCTAACCGCGCTCAAACCAGTGATATGCCAATACCACTGCCGTCTATTTCTATTAGAGAGGCTGCGCCTCTTATTCACTCTGGAACACAACGTGGCGGGCGCTTAAGCAGGGAAGCACTAGATAACCCATCTACCATCGCTAGAGGACTACCGACTTTTGCGAGCCAGCTTCCGCCATTGCTCGACCATCCAGCCAGCCAACAGTCTTCCCTCCCTACTCTGTGTATCTCTTCTACCCCTCGATCAGAAGACACACGTTCTGAAACCACATCCCCGCGCTCGCCGCGCACTCTGACAATAGAGCAGTATCGGCAACACAAGAAATCTATCAAGGCTCGCCGTCCTCCGACCTCTCCCCTGGAAGCTGCCCCGTCTGAGAAGCGGAGACTCCAACAGATCGCAGACCGTAGCATATTAGATGCAGAAGCTTTTAAGCCAGCACCGACTTTCTCCATCGAGCCACCCGGCGTCCTGTTGCCTCGCTCTCTTTCAGTTCTTCCCCCGCCTATCGCGTCGTTGTCGCTACCGGACAATCCAGTAGATTTCGTTCATCCTTCGAGTTCTCTCCAAGCTTCGCCTCTCGTATCAGAAGCATGCTCCTCGGCCCCTCCGTTGGTCTCTGCCCCTTCATCAGATGCTGAGGTAGATCATTCACCGGAACGATCATCGAATGAGCCGGAATGGGACAAGGATCTTCTTCTGGCCCGCTACGAGCAAATGGAGTTGGAAACAGACTCTAAAAGTGGGGATGTTAATACAGTCGACGCAGAGGCCGCAGGTGCGGATAACGACTCTGGTGAAAGCGGCTCTAGCCACCAATCTGTGGTCATAGCTCCAGCAATCGTCAGTGTCGCTTGTCCTGACCTGCCAGCTTCAGAGCCTCCCGCATCAGCTACTCGAGTGTCTCTACGTGGGGACATGACTGCGACATTGTTCCAAGAATTTGGTAAGTTCAGCTATCTTTGTTGCGACAAATAGTGAATATGTTTGACCACCAGAAACGCTGACAATGTCACTCGACCGCGCCTCGATTGCTTCCATCTGGGCAACTAGTCCCTCACTGCCCCTCAGATCCCCTGGTAAGCTTGGACGCCACCTCTTCGTATAAGGCCTCTAAACACATTCAGCAGAGGTTCAATCTTCAACCATTGATTTTGCCGTTGACTCGTTGGAAGCTTTTGATGAAGAACCTACACCGCTCTCACCTTCAATATGTCGTCCCCCATTGGCCCCTGGTCGTAGACATTCACTTTCTGCGGCACCCCCGCGTGAACTATCCGACTCCCAACCCGAAATGTCCCTCCCGCAACGCCGCATGTCCGCTCCCATGGTTCTGCCCACGTGGGTGTGGATTGATAAGGGCAAACGAAAAATGACCGCAGTTGAGAATGTCGAGTACTATCGAGAAATGCACAAACGAGACTGTCGGGACGTTGTCGCATCGTCTGAGCCCTCACCTGATCATTGCGAGTTCGACGCAATCCTTGCAGAGCGGCTGCAAAATCAGGAGTATCAAAGTTCTTGGCCTCCATTAGTGTCATTCGAAGAACCCTCGGGCTTGTCACCGACGATAGAATCCCAGTCGAGGGGAATCAAAGATAGCACGGAGCAAGATCCTAGCGATCCTCAGGACCTGTTAGACAGCGACGATGAACAATTTCAAACTGATCGCACAATTGCGATCAGTTTGGAACAGGTCTTTCGACGTGAACAAGTTAAGGATGATGAAGGTGTGGTGCGACGCTTCCTTCGCGAAGACGCTGAAGACGGAATTACCTACCCTCAAGCTCCGGCTTCAAGTAACTCTGAGGGACACTGTTCAGGTACATAGGCCTTACGACATCTTTCGACGTCACAGCTACTGATCAATGATTCAACAGAACTCGCGGATAATCTATGTTCTTCCACCGATGTGGATACTACTTCTCCGGCTCCCTCCCACTTCGTCACCGAAGCCAAGGTAGCCGACTCTGAAGGAGTTATTTTGCAAGACCCAGTCACCAACCCCTCTTCAACTGCAGCGGCCAACGAGAATGGCACCACCACTGGAGAAGATGATATCGACGTTCTACCGCTGCCTAAGGTTCCCACAGAACCGTCGTCGCCCAGCACCACGGCCGTTTCCTCGCCCCAGCCCCTTTCAAATTACCCCGACCCCATGAGAGGAGGCGTTTGGGAGTCAAGCTGGGCCCCAAGATCGCATCCACTATTTCCACTAAGGACTGCACTTGATCAAGACACTGAAACCCAATCCGTCCTGATTGTTCACCCAGGCGCGGAACTTACGGACGTCGATAAATATCTGCCCCCCATGTATCCATCTGTTTCCATTGCAGATACTCCAGACACAGCACCTTTCAGCAGATTCTCACATTCAAGTACTGAGACGGCTCCTGGATCTTTGACAATGGAGGATGACGTCGCCGCGCCGTGTGGTTTCTGTGGAAGAGCTTCACTTTGCCATTGCCTAGTCCTGACTGCTCCTAGTGAAATTGGTCTCCGTCCAACAGAGAAGTCCAATTTAGAGATGGAAAATGTTGATGCTCCTGCCATGACGAGAGCATCCGGAACTCCCGACGTAGAGATGGACATAGCTGATATTGATCCTGCATATGAGTGGATGGACATAGAAGCAGATGTCCCTCAAAATCTCAACACTGCATCACGCGCCAGACCGTTGGGGCCCTCTGGAGATTCGTTGGAATCGATGGACATGAATGCGGATGACAAACTTCCTAACTCTGTTGCCTATCGGCCTCATCACGTACATGTCTCGAGCGCCAGGCCCTTGGGGCCCTCTGGCGATCCTATAGGATTGGTGGATCTGGAGACAGGAGACACCCCAACCAATTGTCAATGTTCCGAGAATGCTTCAGGCGCCAGACCATTAGGGCCTTCTGGATATTCTATAGAATCTGTGGATATGGAAAACAGGGCTGTCTGCCTAGACACTGTATCGAATATCCCTGTCTTCTAACAACGTTCAAAGCAGTGTCGACGCCAGGCCGTCGAGTTTGTTAGATCTGGGAAATATGGAAGCTGTTGAACCCTCCACAATTCAGCCTCCTTCTCATGAACCTAGTGCATTCCGAACAGACACAGAGCAAGACCTGCATGTCGTCGATTCGGGTGTGGGTGAGGAGCCCACTGTTGCGCAGATTGTTGGCTCGGCCTCTTCAATATCACCAAACCCTATCCCAGCGATCACATGTCCTTGCCCACCAACCACAATAGTAACAGAAGAAGGGGAACCTTCGAACGTTGCGATCCCCTCCGTCATAATCACACCTCTGGAAAAAGCTGGAGATGAACAAAGGAGTTTCACAGGTCGACTTGTCGATTCATTATGGTCCAGCGAGGCGGTGGACAACAGTGCTCCTTCAGGTGCGCTATACAAATAATGTCAGGGCTCTTGCTCATCAGGATAGCCAGATGGAGGAGATAGCACGTCAAAAATCATCAACCCTGGTCATGTTACCCAAGCCATACTCGAGAGTGTTAGAGAACCTGATCTAGAAGCGCTGGTTGCCATCTTTGCCTCAAACAAGTCGTCATTCGCCGACCAGCGTATCACGGCTATATTTTCGGGTAACTGGCGCCAGGGGAAGTGCGTCATTACTCCTGAGATGGAATGAATACTCCTCCAAGTCGAAAAACAATATACTGACGTTGACAAACAAGCCAATCCTATCGCTACACGGGCCCTGCGACCCCTTCCACGAAGGGCACGGGCTGCATCGACAGCTCAACCAGATGCACCCAACGACAAAGCTCAAACGGTGGAAGCGCAACCATCGACGGAAGATAAGGAGATCAGACTTATTACAAATACAGAAACGGTCACAAGTCCTCTTCCTTCGCAAGTCGAAAGTGAACCTAGGCCCATCGCGCCCCTCCCCAGAAGATCTGTAGGCACCATTCCTTCGCACACCACTGTCCACTCTTTTGAGACTCCACTCACACCGGACAACTATCACACCGAAAGCGAATCTTGTATCGCGGAGGAAGTTGAGGACGACGAGGAATTGCAGCGTGAACTGGATCAAGAGATGGCTAAAATTAAACTGTTCGAAATTCTGCCAAAACCAATACCCCGGAAGAAATCATCTCGTAGGAAAAATACCTAGCCAAGGCACTTGAACGCTACGGTTTAGTTGCATACTTATGGAGGTGACTCATTGAGCATGAATGTACTGTATACTACAATCACAGAATATGGACCATCGTTAAAAAGCGAAACTTGGAATACATCTTAAGACTTTAGTACAATACATGGCAGGTCGGGGCGATATTGGGTAACCCGGCCACACCACCAGACTAACCCTGATGATAAAATAATCCGGATCCGAAATAGTGGGCAAGGTAGGTGTATGTTGTTGGTTGTAAGGTAGGCCGGGCGTCCGGCAGGCGGTGGGCGCCGTTGTTGCATGCGTGGGATGACAGCGGCGCACGGATATGCATTGAATATGCTCGATAAGGGCTTGAAGCCTTGAGGGCACGTCGAGGGCGACGAGGTTGGAATGGGGACGACGGCGGAACGGGGAAAATGGGAGATAGGCGATCCTGGCCTCCTAATATACAGCGAACCCAAGGCGTACAAGGCGGGGCACGGCTACTAAAGTGTTACAGAATAGCACAACGCGAGGACGACGACGACGAGGAAAACAGGTTCAAAATCTGGCAGAGCACACACGCCACGGGGGATCGACATGGGGATAGAATGGGAGCTCGGGAGAGGAGGATAGAGGACCCAGCGTAGCGTGTAAATTGATACAATATGGACATATGCATGCGTGGAGGAAGGAAGGCGGGTTAACAGAGACCCCGAGCGTACAACTGCCCGCCAAAGTGTTGAGGGAACCGACTGCCATCTCAGCCGTCCCCTCGATCGCCGCTAGGCGCAGCGACGGTATGTGATGGGTTTGCGATGGAGGACTGCTGTGAGTGCGTTGGCGGGGGTGGATGCGGCGATACGTTGGGATAGCCGTAGGGAGGCCAGACGCCAGCGTAAGGCGGGTGTTGTGGAGGCGGGTATGGGTAATATGCCTGCGGCGGGGGGTGAGCCTGTGCTTGTTGAGGCTGCTGCTGCTGCTGGGGCGCCTCCTGAGAGTGTTGTTGTTGCTGATCGGCGGGAGGGGGAGGGGGAGGAGCCTGGTAAGCGTACTGGAACTGAACTGAGCCCGGTTGACCAGGTTGGAGAGGGGCAGTGCCTGCAGGTGGAGCATAGTACACATGGGGCGGCGGCGGTGCTTGTGGGTGCGGGTGTGCAGCTACGCCTGGATAGCCTGTAACTGGATAAAACGTAGGGGTGGTTCCAAAGGGAGGAGTACCGTATGGAGGGGGATAATGGGGCCCAGCAGCAGCAGCCATGGGCGGAGGGGGTTCCGTGTAACTGCTGGCTGAGGCTTGGGGCATTGCCGGCTGCTCGGGGGGTGTCATAGATTCTCCTGATTTGGTGAGTCGCCGGGGGCGCTTCGTGGCTGCAGGGGCAGAATATGGTTCAAATCGTTTGCCACGACGGCTGAGGTTGGATGCGTCTGCAATACGACCATCTGTGAGGAGCGGAGGGCCGGTCGACAAGGGAGTGGCGAGCAATGAGGGCGACGAGTCAATATCGTCAGCTTCACCACGATATCGGGGGACTCCATCGACTCCGATTTCAACTTTGGGTGGGTTACGAAAGTGGGTCTTATCCAGGTACTCTGGGCTTATGTCGAGTGATGCCAATTCCGGGAGGGAGGATGGAGACCGCAAACGACCGTTCTGGACATCCTCAATCTTGTAGTAGGATATCAGATGTTGTGATACGCCACCGATAGTCAAGGAGAAAGTCTAAAGAGTCATGATTAGACGCTGGCTAACATATGGATGCGTGGCTGCCAACCTTTTTCATTAAGCCATCCGACTTGAATTTGTAACTGTTCGTCAAGCTCCCCATCAGGGTCCGTTCGCGCTGTTTGTCTGCCCCGCCGAGATGGGCATCGTCATTCTTTGGGCGACTAAGTGATCCCTCAAGCTTGACGCTGTCGATGTATTGCTGTTCGTTGACATCGGAAGATGAGTCGGATTTCCCCCCTCGATGGCCAGCTCCCCTCTTGTCCGTCTCTCGATAGAGAAGGAAGTTTCCCAAAATTCGGCTCGGGCTCCAGAAGAAGCCATCGGTCCACCGCTTGATACCGCTTTCGTCCTCGTCAAAGACAAATACCGAGCCTGAGCAGATCATCTTGCGCTCAGAGTCGACAAGTCTACGTGTGACACGGGGAATAAGGCCTCTACGAGCGGCCTCGAGGATGAGAAGGGCATCGCCCGTAGTCTCTATCCAGCCTGACCATGGAGGCTCTGTCCACGCAGACGCGTTCTGGGGCGCTGCAGACATTCTGCGAGGGGCACAGAGACTATAGACATGGTAGGGGAGGAAGGAGGGGAGATTAGATATTAGAGTTCTGCATCAGGTATTAAAGTTGGCTCACCGTCAAGTGAATTTGCAGAGGAGAATTTCGTCAAGACGTGCAATTGCAACCCCGACAACCACACTTTGTTTGTTGTGCCGGCTACCTCTTTCTGCCAATGTCCTTTCTAGTCGCAACTTCCTCGTACTGTTTTCACCAGTGTTGCCTCAAATCACTCCTCTGATCAAGATACTGTCTACAGAAGTGACCAACAGTCTCCCAGAGAGCCTCCTGGCCCAACTCGGCTCTCCCAGCCACTTACGTCAGCCAAGTCGCCGACCATATTTTTTCAATCTCCCGTTCACTTTTCCACAAACTTTAAAATCTAACCAGGCCACTTGGCTGGTCTTGTCTTCCTCTTCTTTCATCTTATGCAGCTCCATTATCTCGGGTGCTCGTTAGTTCAGCCCACGCGGCCAATGTTTGGCTATAAGGAACCATGTCCTGAGGTTCCAGCTAGAATCACGGACCTGTTCTCTGTGTTTGGACCGTCCTTGTTATTTTCGTCCTTGTTATTTTCGCCCTCATTATCTTCGCCTCCGCCGACTTTCCTCCCCATCATGAGTGCTGCGATGATGCATGGGTGCTGGAGCACCCGATCATCGCATTTGTTCTTACATCGACTTCGGCATGAAAGCATAAATCTGAGCCGAGCATCAACGTTGAACAGGTGAGTGCCTTTCTTTCAACATATCCACACGCCTCCCATCTGAAGCGCTGTACGTTCATAGTACCGCTCTGTCTTCTCTCCCTTTATGCCGATATTGCATAGACCCTTTTTGCCTCGTTTGACATGATGTCTTGCGTCTCGTAGCCTCGAACTGCGCAACTCTCGGCCGAGACTCTACTAGCGATTCTGTTTCATGAGTGACTTGTCCTTCTATGACATCTCATTGTTGATTGTACCAACAAAACCCATGTCAAATGTCCAATTTAATTTCCAGTATCTCAGGATATTTTCCAAGACCCGTTAGCCTGTGCCTTTCCACGCACACAGGTACACAAATGGTGTCCGTCAGTTCTACTTCAGTTTCCCGACTTTTGCATTATCAGTGCTGAATAGATTGACTGAGACTCGGTAAAATCACGCAAAGGGCATACTCATGTCGAAGGGCTTTAGAACTGCGCAGCTGCTCCTTCCATCCGGCATTGTACCTTCAAAAAGATCCGGGCAACGCCCGCCATTCGCGTTCTGAATATCGACCGACTGACAAAAGTCCTTGTTTCGTGAGGGTTCTGTTCGATGCCGTGATTCCAACCAACAGCAATCCTCACGTACAACGGCCCGAGTGCGTCGATATCTCCGGAAGGCCATCGATCTCCCTCGACTGAGGCCTTGCCCGGACGTTGTCGATAATGATGTGTAGTCGCCGCCGTTGCATGACCCTGTGGCCTCAATCATTCGACTTGAGTAACTTTTCTGACATGAAGTCATGACATTGATTCGTGTGTCAGGGGCCAGATACACATAGCTTGATGAGGTACGTCAAGAAGCCTTTCATCTCGACATGCATTTCGCCCAACATCATACTTTGACAGCTCCCATCCAACAGACCTGACGATCTTAGCGCAACATAACGCGACATGGGCGGGCACAAGGCCGAAAATCTTTTGGCTCCTCCATTTGTACGTCGTAAACCCGAGATATCGTGGCACACAACGCACTTAAATATCCTCTTGACGGTCCTAGTTCAACGTAATAGGTATCTAGATTCAGTCTCCCCCTTCTTCGGCAAGGACCCCCCTCTCTTCTCCGAACGGGTGATTGCCCCCGCGAACAAGAAGCCAAGCAGGCCCTATTTTGGTCCTGACCGAGAACACTTATATCCTCGTGTATATAAAACCTCTCCTGGGATCTAGTTTCCCCAGGCCCTCGTAGGATGACGATCCTCCAACCACTCTCATTGGCGCTAGCCTTACTTCTTCCTGTATGTTGCGCGTTGGGCTTGGCCTTTACACGTTCGAACGCTGATCATTCTCGAACTCCACTAGTTAACTCAAGCCCATACTGAACACACTCATTTGCATGCTAGTCACCACTCACGGCAACATCGCCGACAAAACCTTGCTATTCCAACTACCCTTCCAGGAAACTGGACTTCTAAAGGCTGCTACACGTTCGTTTCGTTTGTTCGATATCCGTTACAGCAATCGCTGACAAAGACATCCAGTGATCTTGTGAACGGTGTTCGAACCCTTGGCGCCGCGACGCAAGCAGGCAGCACTAACAACGCCTCTTCATGCATCGCCTTCTGCAACGCCAAAGGCTACGTCTATGCTGGTACTGAATACTCTGTATGCCCCTTCCTCGTTAATAACATACAAGCTCCATCACTAATACATGGTGTCCGCGTCTTCAGGCCGAATGCTGTATGTACTTCTCATCCCGTCTCGTCCACGAGGTATAGTTTATTGACAAACCTTGTTCGGTAGATTGTGACAACTCACTTCACGCGGGTACGCCTGCGGCCGCCACGGATTGTAACATGCCGTGCTCAGGCAACGCTTTGGAGCAATGCGGCGCCGGCGGTCGTCTCAACCTCTATTGGAGCGGGAAGCAGCCTCCCCCACCGCCCACCACGGCGCCCAAGATCGGCAACTGGACGTCCCTCGGGTGTTACACGTGTGTGCTTCGTGTCCTTCTGGCCCTAGAGCTTAAAGTGCCTTCGAGAAGCTGACTTTGCTGTGCTTTTTGCTCTGATTAGGGACAATGTGGCGGGCAAGGGACGTACCCTGACCGTGGGCACAGCCGTAGTTGGCGATAACACTCAAGCAAAATGCACGACGGCGTGCTTCAACGCTGGGTACCCCCTCTCTGGATCAGAATTTTCTGCGTGAGTTGACGTCTTTCTTCGTCTTCTCTGAGTTCACCACGAAGATATACGGCTGACGTCCCATTTCATTTGTTTAGCGAGTGTTGTACGTACTTTATCCTCAAAGCTTGGCGATAGTAGGCGTGTTAGCTTACCCTCCACGGACTAGACTGCGGCAACTCGATTGCCAATGGTGGTGTTCCTGCACCGGCCGCTGACTGCAGCATGCTCTGCGCTGGCAATCCTCAGGAATTCTGCGGTGGCCCAAACAGGTTAAACGTCTACAATTACACTGGTACCAACCTTCCTCCCCAACTTCCTGGTGGCGGTGGTGGCGGAGGCGGGACACCCGTCTTCCCTGTCACTTCAGTCCTACCTGGGAATTTCACTTATGCTGGTTGCTACGTGTAAGCCGTTTATACATGTGCATTGTTTGCGGAACACTGAACCTCGTGACCTCATTAGTGACAATGCTTTTGGTCGTATTTTCCCTTTCCAACAACCTGGAAACCCGCAGAACACAGTACCTATTTGTGTCGCTACTTGTGCGGCCCAGAACTACACCCTCGCAGGAACAGAATTTGGAAGTGCGTTGTCTTCTTTAAATCCAATTAGTAGCGTATCGTGCTTACAGACCTCTGCTCACAGCCGAATGCTGTCAGTCATCGTGATTTTGAAGCAGATCATTTTTCTGATAATGAGGACTTAGATTGTGGAAACAACCTCGTCGATGGCGCTGTCCTGGGTGCAGAAAGTACCTGTAATCAGCCATGCGGAGGAAACGCGACGTATGATAGATGTCTTACTCAAGTTCTACCTTCGGTTGACATTGTGTGTAGCCAGGCTTGTGGTGGGGGGAACCGACTTTCGGTATACACTTCCACTGGCAGTGTCAAGGCTCTCCCTGTACCCGTTCCTCTAAAAACAGGCCTCCCTGATCTTTGGCAGTACAAAGGCTGCCTTCGGTTCGTACGATTCAATTCACAGGCTCGGGTTGGGCTCATAGGTTACATAGCGAACCAACTGGTACACGGGCTCTCCCTTATCAGATCATTTGGCCCACAAACAACACCGCTCTTGCTTGCATGAAGCAATGTGCCGCGTTCGGTTTCCCGGCATCAGGCACCGAGGTAGGCTTGCACTTCTTATCCAATGAGCTCATGCTGACACGAGGTCTGTAGTTTGGACAGGAATGCTGTATGCCCTTGATCGATTTCTATTGACCATGTTTTCTCATGCTTGATTGCTAGACTGTGGTGACAAGACAGACCCCGTGAATAATGGGGCTGTTTTCGGAACCGAAGCAGAGTGTACATTACCCTGCCCCGGAGACCCACTTTCGCTCTGTGGTGCTGGCGCTAGGCTTACGTATTACGAGTATAACGGTACCATGAACGTCTGGAATACACCGACGAACATTGGGCGATACGAGGTGGGTTCAAATCTCCTGTGTGACCTGCTTTGATCACTGACTCTCACCTTGTAGTTCTTAGGTATACCCGTTCTTTTTTGTTGTTCCTACCTTTCTAAATCGCGGTTCTTGTGTTTTATTAGTTCCTGGGTGAGCCTTACTTGGATAATCGATCCTACCAATACTGATAGGCATGTTAGCCTCACTGTTCCGCTCATCGCAACCCTTGGTATCAACAACAAGGTGACTTTCCTTGAGAAAGGAGGCACGGGGTTGGTAAATTTCCTGTTTCTGTTTGCGCCACGTCTGATGTTTGTGAAAAAAGCTTCCCTAATACTACAGGCGCATATGAATTGGATTTGACCCTGGTATCCAACTTCTCCGCCACTTGGCGGGCGATGCACATCAAGACTGACGTCTTCTGTGCTGGAAGCGTCATCCTCCCTGATAAAGCTGGTCGTCAAATCAATGTTGGCGGCTGGTCTCTGGAGTCCACTTTCGGCCTTCGCCTCTATACACCAACTGGTACTGCCGGGGTGAACGGCACCAGCGACTGGGAAGAAGACGTCAATACTCTCTCGCTTCAGGTATACTGTCGTGCATCAATGTCCGTATTGTTCACTTACCTTGTGTATTAGAGAGGTCGGTGGTACCCGACCGCCGCCATGATGGCGAACGGGACCATCCTTGTCATTGGGGGCGAAACTGGCAGCAACGCATCACCTCAACCCAACTTAGAAATCCTTCCCAAGCCGGCAGGCGGCGACACCGTTATTGACCTTGATTGGCTCCAGCGAACCGATCCTAACAATCTGTACCCATTCGTCTTCGTCCTTCCAAGCAAACGGGTCTTTGTCGGTCAGTCGTAGATTGTTATAAGTTGTTCCGTTGTCTCATAGTTGGGTAGCTTACTGGAACGAGGCGCGTATCCTGGATCCTGTAACTTTCGCCACCTACAAGTCACTGCCTAACATCCCGGGTTCTGTTGGAAATTGTAAGCTCAAGTTCATTCTGGAGCCATGACTGCAGAGCTCATGATTGGGGCTATTTATTGTAGTCCTATCTGGACGTACCTATCCTTTGGCAGGTTTGTCTATTCATGGTTGTAGTATTCATGAGATTGACGTCCTTTCGAAGGTGCCGCCATGATTCTACCTCAACACGCGCCATATACAGATCCTCTCAGAGTTCTGATTTGCGGCGGTTCTACCGAAGGCGCTGGTGAGGTGCTAGACAATTGCGTCTCCATCGCTCCTGAAGACACCAACCCCACCTGGGTTTTGGAACGGATGGTCTGTCTCTCTGCATATGATTTATACAAAAACGCTAATTTAAATTCAGCCATCGAAACGTGTAATGGCCTGCATGGTTGGTCTTCCGGACGGTACTTACTTTATTGCCAACGGAGCGCATCAGGGTGTCGCTGGATTTGGACTTGCGAACGATCCCAATCTCTCCGCTCTTCTCTATGATCCTACGAAACCAGTCGGGCAGCGCATCTCCATCCTCAACAGTACCATCGTGGCGCGCATGTATCATTCAGAGCTCACTCTTCTTCCTGACGGCCGCATACTTGTTTCTGGTTCCGACCCCCAGACAAACTTTGATGACGGCACACCAAAATATCCCGAAGAGTTCCGTATTGAGGTAGATCCTTGTGTAAATAGACTTGTTACCGTGACTCACTCTGAATCTCAAGGCTTATATCCCTCCTTACCTCAATCAAGGCTTCCGTGCTCCCGAGTTTAATATCTCAAACACAGACTGGGCATACGGCGGAACATACTCTATTACCAATGTGAAGCTCTACCAGGGAACGACGGCCAACCTAAGGATCTCACTTCTCAGTGGTAAGTTGTGGCCATGATTGTTCGCGTCTGCTGCTCAACGTTACCCCCGTCGATAGCATCTTCAAGCACTCACGGTAATTCTATGGGCGCAAGGACCATTTTCCCCGCATTCACTTGCGCTGGTACAACTTGCACCATTACTGCCCCTCCCAACTCCGGTGTATCTCCTCCTTCTTGGCATCAACTCTTCATCCTTGATGGACCTACACCTTCCCATTCAAAATGGGTACGCATTGGTGGGGATCCTGCTGGCCTGGGCAATTGGCCGAAAGCTCCCGGCTTCACGCTTCCCGGTGTTTGATCTATATTTTTATTTCTGGGTTTTCGAGGACGGACTTCTTTTTACTTATGACCAGTGTGGATTTTTTACACGTCAAGTAATTGTTATTACAACGAGGACTATATCAATATGGACCCAGCTATATCCACGTACGCCCTTACAGACGACATTCTTTTTTCTATCGCTATTCGAGCGAATTAATGTTCTTCCTGTTGATTCCTCCTGCCACAAGCAAGACGTTCAGAGAAGGTAGGAGGTGGCGGCAAATCGATTGCAATAGTTTGAAGAGACTGGATGTGGCACCTCTCTGTTTCATCCTGTCTACATCGAGTAGTTTCCTACTACTAGTAGACTGTACTAGAAGTTACGGGACCAAGAGATCGACAGTGCGTCCAAGCAATATCAATGCACGTCCTTGAATAGGAAGAGGTACTACTATCGATGATGACTGTCGATTAACCTGGCGAAAGACTCTCGCCTTATTTCCAGGCATGCATCGGGCGATGGCCATCGAAAGATGGCCCGGACCTTATAGAATTGGACAGACTAATACGGTCAGAGTAGATATGTAGGAAACCTAGATAGAGCCCGAGATAGGACATCATCCAAAAGGGCGATGCAATTAAAATAACCTGACGAAAGATTGGGAGACGTCAGGATATGAGGCGACGTAACAATGGTCTACGTGTTCTGAAAACTACACGTCAAGACAAGTACAATAGATTCGAAATCTGTACTCGTTGTTGAGTCTAATAATAATGTGTTGATATGCAAACAGATATGCGCGAATATCATGTACAGGAAGGCGTGAAATTATGCTATGATACCGGGGTGTAATTGAGAAATATATAAACAGATATAGAAACGTCCTAGCTTCCTGTGTCGATAGCATAACAGCACTCAAAGCGTCCAAATGATAACAGTGTCACAGTGCCCAAAATAATATGAATAAAGACAGTGTTCATTCGCATAGGAGCGTGAAGTCCAAAGGAGTGGTGTTGTTAAATGAATGGCGTCGTGATTGTGGGCAGTTTGTTCAATGTTCTGCGGGTCGTATGAGAGGCGCCCATCTCAATAAGAGAAGACCATCAGCCATGGGTTGAGAACGATCTGCTAATAGTCAGGTAATGTCAAGTTGGTGCTGGTTGATAGAACATACAGGGAAGAGGATGTGGCCAGATGCCACAATCGCAAGGGGTAAGGTAACAGCCCATGAAGTACCTGGTATTCTCCACTCTGGTGGTATCAAGCCCGTTGAAAGGATGATGATACCAACAATGGCAAGGAAGCAGAGCACAAAGGCAAGCCAGAAACGTTTCCATATTCTGGGAATCTCGATCCAGAAATTTGAACGCTCGACTTCCTTTATAATATAAGAGGAACGGTCAATAAAAGCCGTTGGACAGAAACGTACTACATACCTTCTTCGTGGCACCCCATGTAATGTTGTACGAGAACATATGCGCGAGAAGGGCGGTAGATAGATGGATACTGAGGCCTCCAAAAAAGAAGAAACTTTCCTGACTGTGAGTATGGATTCACAAGTTGATGGGCAGGACATACAAGAATGGGATCCAGGTCACGTTCTCAACGAAAGCGGAGAAAAGATCGCGAAGGCCCAGGCGGTATTCAAGCAGAGTGTAACCAAGGTTGCCGGCGCCAGGGAAGACTACCGTACAAGCAAGCCAGATCTCGAAGCTATGCAGGTAATACCCGTCAACTTCGAGAGCCCACCCGAGAAGGAGGTAGTTGAGGACCGAAAGGACGGCAGAAGCGGCAATCCCATAGTAGGAGAACATGTAGGACATCATCGTGACCTTGTAATGAACCGGAGCATCGGACCAAAGGAAGAGACGAAGCTGCTTAGTGATCGGGCCCATACGCCACCAGTCAATGAGGGGATTGAAGATAAGCTCATTGCACCCTAATGACGAGTGGGTCAATATGCGCCCAATGGAGGAAGCTGAGGTACGAACCATAAGAATACTTTTGCCATCGGTTGAGTTCGTCATCCACAGTCAGAGAAACACCCTCCTTGAAACCCCCGTCAGAATAAGTGGCCCATCGGATGATGTATCCTTTTAGCTAGAAAGATATATGTCGGCAGGAAGTCTAAACTGTATGGGTTGACACACACACCTGAAGTCGCAAGGCCATATCAAAGTCTTCAGATACATTGGTTTCGGACCAGATCTTCGTGATACCATCGTCAACATCGACGAAAGCGGCATCTTGGATTGCCGACCAGCGAAGGAAGGCGTTGTGACCAACGAATGGCGCCACTTCACCGTTCGCACAACCCATGGAGATACATTTGTTGATGCGACGGGTAAAGTGAGCGATACCGTTCTCGAAGTAGTGATGGGCAACCTGCATGACATCTGCGATGCTCGATATGAAGAAGGGGATTAAATCGTAAGGCAGAAAGTCTTACCAGATTCATGCTGAATGATAGCAACTTCCGGACACTCGGCCAACTCGCGCGCAGCGTCTCTGAAACAATCCTGACGGGAGGCTGAATAAGAGCAGAGACTGGATTTGTACGGACATACCTCAGGAACAATGGTATCAGAGTCCACGATCAGAATTAGTTCGCCCACACGGATTGACCTTGCGTTTTTCGCCCAAGGCTTCCATTTCTGGCCATTGGCTTGGTAAACTTCTTCAATGGCCAATTCGAGTGCCTTGTCTTCCAAAGACTCGCTATCCTGGTGGGCGTCGTAGCCCGCCGCTTCAAGTGCGATGATATGTTTCTCCATCAGGAGCGAGAGCTAATCCGCATGTTCCAGTCACGCCTACAGGAAGGGACTCGGACTCGGAGAACACACCTGCAAGCCGTAATTCATGTTAGAGGCCTTCTTGAAACGACCAGCGCGCTTGAAGCCATCAGCAGCGCTCGAGTGTCCAGGACGGGCTACCCAACCGATATTATGATCGCTGTAGAAAGCGATACGCTTCTGTCGTTCGGCCTCGTCGATGATTTGGAGACCATCATCGTGAACAAAGATAGCTGAGGTGCCGCCTTGGCGTGCATAGGTTTGCATGGCCTTCTTGAGTGAGAACACTGACGGAGCACTGAAAATATCCTTGATCAGCATTCGAACAAAAAACGTCAGACATGGCAGTTGACTCACATCGTCTCCTCAAGGCTCTCCTTGTAGACAGGAAGTTCGATGGTAACATGCGGCAACTGAGCATCGATCTCTGTATTGGGCCCAGGCTTGATGGCAGAGTAGTAGCGGGAATTCTCGTGATACTGAGCAACGGGTCCAAGTCTATGATTGTCGTCAACCTGCCATGAACTCCTTCAAATCAAAAAACCACTCACACAAAAGACACGTTCGCGATGATCTGCAGGGCAAAGAACTGAATACAAAGTGTGAGAGTTGTCAGCATCAATATATAACTACGATCTTACCAAGGATACACAAAGAAGGAAGGGAGTTGTAGATAGAAGGGCAAAGCGAGTGGCACCGTGATCAAGGCGATACTCTTGTAATAGGACGGCAAGGCCACTCAAGATGAAGACTGAAAAGGTGCATGAGGCATAGTAGGTTCTACTGAAGGAACTCACTCACAAATGGCCAGGCCAAGGCCAAGGCCACCATAGAACGGGCCAAAAAGACGTATGGGCCTGTCTTCGCGCCCACTGGAGCCTTTTTCTATGTCCTTCTTCGCCTTTGAGGGACGTTTCTTGGACAGTCTCCAGCTCCATTTTGACTTGGTCGGCTCAGGCTCTTCTTTGTGGGCCACGACTTCTTCTTTGTTGGCGCGGGCAACGGCGGCTACAGCGTCGGCGACAATGATCGGTTGATGAGCATCTTTCTCATTAAGGTTGACGTTGGAGGCGGTCGTAGAAGGAGAAATGGAGGTAGTCGTGGATGTGAGGATGGAGCCTGGGTTGGTACGAGAACGCCAAACGAGCTTCATTATCTTCTCCTCAAATTCTGCACATAAGGGCACAATGTGGTCTAAGTCGTCTGACCAGACAATCAAAACACGTTCATCACGCTGTGCGGTTTATATAAAGAAGAAAGTCGTGCAGCAAAATAACAGATACACGTACAATGAAGGCTCCACATTGTTCCTTGTCGGCTTTGGGGAGGTGGTTCACCGAGTCAAGGACTTGAATTCGAGTGTTGAGATCAATGTAGATTGCTTCAGCATCGTCAGACCTGGAAGAGCGTGAGCGCACATGGCAAGATAATGTACTGTTTCATCCTTACACAGTTGCAAGAGCTGAATGCACTGCAGCGCTACGAATCTTGACGGCGACCAACGGGTTCAAAGAGCGTACAGCGGCTTCGAAAGGCGCCAAGTATGGGTTCTCATAAGGAAACACACGAAATTGCCCTGGGTCTACTCGCAAACAAACGCCAGCAGAGATGTTCTCCTCGGAAGGTTTGAACCAAGCATCGCCCTGGGTCTATGCAAGGAGTTCACATATGTACCTTCTAGGCTTTAATATGGGCGACGCACCGAACGAAAGATCCAATGTAAGACGGCGTCGTAGGAATCATAGTCCATGATACTTGATTATTTTGGCGGACGAACGAGAAGAACGACTGAACGCCGGGTCGGAAGATAAGGTAATGGGCCCAAAGGTAAGAAAGATTGGAGGCAGGGAGCTTAAAAAGAGATTCCAAGAATGCGTGTGTGAATCAGACGTTATCAATATTCACTAAACAGGTCCAGCAGACTTCTTTCTGTCAAGGGCTCCATTTGTAAATTCATGCTCCTAGATTCGGTCTGAGAGATGGCGGGTGCACCGGCAGGCTGTACACGCCCAAGGTGACGGAAGATGAGAAGTAGAGTGACAGTTCGGTGGTCGAAAAATTGCCTCGGCAACTGCACACGGTCAAAGATAGGTACAACACATGCATGTAGACAGGTTCCTCGTATAGACGCATTAGTTGTCCATTATCCGTCTTCTCACCATAAGATCCTGATCGGATTATGTATCGGGAAACGATCCCCAATTGATGAGCACAAGCTGATCTCCCAGCGAAAACAACGGTATGGAGAAGCGTCTTTGTTCATAAGTAGTGGCTACTGAGGGGCATTTGTGAGCCCTAGATAGGATAAGAGTCCCACAACCATTTCCAGTACTTACCTCGAGGCATACAACTAAAGTTTGGGAAGACGTCCTTGGCCGCCGCCGAGCCTGCGAGCATGCACTCGGAGCGGCACCTATGTAACCTCAAACTGGACCTTTCTTCCCCCGAGGCAGATTCTAACGCAGATGCGCCTTGGTCATACATGAGCCACTGCAGTAAGGCCTGAAATGCCCAATAAATGAAGTTATCCGCGTCGGGATCGCTCAGATTCCATAGGATTGTACTGTGCAAACGCTAGGTTCTCTGCCAGTAGGCGCCAACAGTCAAATGCTGACAGCAACGTGTGGGTTGGACAGCATATCCGCCTTGATGTCAACGTTTCAGTCAATGATCATTTATGGTAGACCAGTATTTGGCAGCAGCTTCCGCTCATGTTGCGGCCGATGGAGGCGGCCATCGTTGAAATGGCGCCCGGCGGCCGGGCCTTTTTGTTGTCCGATGTTCGATACGCCTCCATTGCTTGAGCTCATTATCCTCAGGATAGGCATTCCTAGTTCCTCACAATTTCAGGTCGTAGTATGAGAAGGCTGGCGTAAATTGGCTAGCCTCCGACAAAGCCAACTGAAGCTTGATTGTCAGTGGCGGCACCTGCGAGGACAATAAGCTCGAGTCTGATCACTCACCATTCAAAATTATCCAAGTTACCTGGTGCACACTGGCATCGCATCGGCAAACATAGATCCCGGTCTGCAGTTCCTAGTAGCCCCTCCACTACCTGGGTAGACGAAGTTTTGATCTGGGGCGTCACCAGCTGGATGAGACTTGCTAAGGCGGGCTAAGGACAAAAGAATTTGCTCGGAATTCTAGTTCTCTAGACAATAAATCATGCACTGCAGATTATATCGAAGATCTATTGCTGGCTCATTTCCTGGTATACTATTTACCTGAAATACCCGACCATTTGCATGTAGTATGTCGTCGCCGATACGTTATACTTAACTATTAGGTTATAATTGTGAAAGACTACATGGTTCCGCTGAGGCACCTACTCTGCACTGTCTCTGAAGGTCCGCTTACGATGCCTTGCCCCTGTACTTAGTGTGCGACTAATTTCCGCTTCAGTTAACGGGAATGTGCAATTGTAGTCGTCCTCGGCAGCATCAAGATATCCGCAGACCATAACCTAACGAACCTTCTCGGGCTGTACGGGCCCTAAATAACTCCTACCCACGCCCGACCATTGATAGGCAATTAAGCTTCTATTCATATTTCTCAGGGCGAAGATATTTTGGCCATCGGAGGGGAACCTCGTATCTCCTGATCGACGATGTCACAGGGCCTTGTAGTTATATACTGACTTTCTAGTTCTTTCTTGGCTAACCAGGTAGATGGAGAAGCCGGAATGGGGCGCAGGAATCTATTATAACTGGGCTGGGTTCCTGACATTTCAATCCCTTCATTTGCAATACTCTGTATTTGGGAAGCCCAGTAGTATCCGCTCTACTCTGAGCCTACTGATCTGCACTTTGTTCTGCGGCTAACACGCGATACGTCCGCCTCTCGTGCCACCGGAGAGGCCGCATGAGCTGACGTCGATCTGATGTCTCTGCCAGTACACTTTCAAGAAGATATTACAATGTATTGATGAGAACATTGAGAAGTATACTAGTACACCGTTCAATTAAGCTCAGATAGACGAAATATACCACGAAAGGGACAAGAGCAAGAGTATAGCCTCGCCGACTCGTATCGTGTCGTCATGGCAGAACGTAGGTCAAGGGTAGGAAAGTCGAACAACACGGTTGCAATCATGTCACATAGCGAATTTTGATTCTCAAACGGAGAGAAGCCATAAACATGTATGCATGTACCTACTTAGCTACTCAGTGATAACAGGCCACATATTCTCTGGTTTTTAGGATTATGAGATACGTCTGGTCAATTTTCGACATAAAACAATGTCCTCGGCTTGGTAAAGAGCCGGTAAAGAGGGCTGAGTGGTTGAGTGCCACCTATGAGGCCGCGGCCTTTGAAATGACACGTGATCAGTAACAAGTACATGTGGCAGCCTTGGCCCCATTCAACAGCCAGCTTAGCCTTCAGTGCTTCACTGCCAACGCCATATCTAAAGTCTGTGAAAACCAACTCTGCCATGCACGGATATCTCTCTTCTGGAATTTTGGTCCTTGTTTGCCAGCGTTACAGAACAATTGCGGAATATTACAAAATCCATCAAATCCTAATCTTATGATCGGAAAGGCTTGAAAAAGGCTGTCCATTCTTGCCCTTTACCAGTGGTTATCGATGTATGTGCCATTTGACCGATGGATTCCGTTGGACGAATATGGCCTTCTTGAACTGTTCTCGGACGATCAATGTTTTGTTCTGGCTCGCTTCAAACTTGTCCCTTTTCAAGTTGTTCCTTGATAGAAGCACGGAGGTGACATGACAGATAGTGAGGTGGCAGACTCCCTTCAATGTAAGTGTGTACATGGCAAGGCTGATCATCCGTTATCAGCGGCTACTGACTCCCCAAAGTTTAGACCCACTTTCAGGCCAGGCGGCTCCAAACGGCGCCACAAATTATGAGCGAAATCGACTTACATACAACAACCAGATTCTGGGTAACTCACAGGGCTCTCGAAGGAACCTTTTTCGTCTTGAATGGCAACTGTAGCCGATATGGGTCAACATGACTTATCGTGATATGCCGTGATCTCTTCCTGTACATCTTGTAAGCTCACAAGAGATCTCACAAGAGATGTCAACAACACAACACGTTTTTACATACCTGATTACTCCCATTGGTCGACATGCGCAGGATCCCGAAGAGCGGCTCAAACTGATTGACCTGTTAGCTGGGGTGCCTACGGAACCCTAAAAGACCGACAACCTTCGATCACGAAGACTCGGATGTAGTTCAAGAGATCGATTCTACCGGACTTGGAGATTCATCGAGGCCAGGAACCACGAATTATTCGTTGGATAGATGGATGGATAGACGTGTATCCATTCGGCCAACACTTCGAAGCGCGAAAGTTACCAATGTCAACCCACGCCTGCCTTATATCCTTGCTGTGCATCATCTATCCTAAGGCTTGCCCGTGCTTCCACTTTGTCCGCCAGTTTCCACTCATGTCGAAACCAACCCCTAACCAAGCCTCGGACAATGCGTCGAAGCTTGCTCCCCCGCAGCCGCAATTCTTCGTACAGGGATCCAATGACGCCGAACCTGATTCGCAGCCACAGTCGCATTCTCGCACGACGTCCGGCGCACTCTCATATGTTGAAACTCCTCCTATGACTCCTCGTAGCACCACATATGCACACACGACCAATCCATTCTCACCTCCTGCGAGCATCATTAGCTTCGGTTCCAGCGCCATTGAATCTCCTGCTCAGACTCCTGGCCACCATACGCACAACAGCTCTAGCTCTCACTTTCCTTTCCCCGACGCTACTCCTCGGAGCGGTATCACTTCCAGAGCCACCAGTGTAGCGGATCTAGGGAGGTTCTCAGCCAATTTCAGCAGCCGACCTAGCACAGCCGATGTCCAATCCAATCGTGGATCGACAACTCGTCTTAGGGAAGCCTTTACTTCTCCTCCTCCCCGACCTCTCACAATGATGAGCGTCGCGCCCGTTGCAAAGGTGGAACGTGTCCGCCCCAAATCGACGATGCTGGCTGCCAAAGGAGCTCTCGAGAAGCCTTGGATCAAAGAGCGAGATCCTTATAGTCGAATTGCCTACTTCGTCACCTATGGTGTCATGCTTATTGGAATCGCATGCGGTGTCGTCCGATGCTACACTGGATGGAAGGACGTCCCCCTGATCAAAAGTAATCTCTGTCTCGTTCTGGACGAGAATTTTGACTCGGAAGACGGTGTATTCGGGGATAATGGGAAATTCTTTCGAGAGGTCGACATGAGCGGGTTTGGGTATGTGCACATAAGTTTTCTTTGAGCGCAACTCTGAATCTCGAGACAGAAACGGGGAATTCGAGATGACCACGGCGTCGAGAAACAATTCTTTTGTCAAGGATGGTCGCCTTTACATTGCACCTACTCTCACTTCAGACAACCTGGGAGCAGCCGCCATCGAGGACGGTTACATCTACAATATCACCGGCTGCACATACAACATCACTCAGGGCATTGAATATACCGACCCTTCGCACGATGCCACCAGCATCAGCAACGTTGTGTCGGACGCTGACTTCGATGTCGAGGCGTACACCAAGGCCTGCTCAGCTGTTAGTAACTCGACGTCTGGATCCATCATCAACCCAGTCCAAAGCGCGCGAATCAGTACACGAAGGAGCGCCAGCATCAAATTTGGAAAGGTAGAAGTCAGGGCGAAGATTCCTCGTGGGTGCGTGCAAAGGAAGCAACATGTTCTTTTCACTTGCTAACCTTTTTGTGCAGAGATTGGGTGAGCAGAACCGACAAAACGAAGCGTGTGGTGTGGACTAACTCTTCATCGCGTGTAGTTGTGGCCTGCTATTTGGATGCTCCCTGTTGATAACAAATATGGCGCGTGGCCCCTAAGTGGTGTGTTACACTTTCCTTCCCTGTCAAGTGGTGTCACAGAACGATGCTGAACCTTACTCTCTAAAGGTGAAATCGATATTATGGAAGCCCGTGGTAATAGCCCCAGCTACTCCAAGCAGTGCGTTCTGCGTTCTACCCTCTCATTTACCGCGCACTAAGAATCACGAAAGAGGAACAAATTGGGTTCGAGCATCTTTGAACTGGGGGCCATTGACCTGGCTCAACGCCGTGGCTAAGACCTATGGTGCATGGCCTCTGAGGCGTGGGTCCTACGACACGGATTTCCATACGTATGGCCTTGAGTGGACCGAGGAGTTCATGTACGCTTGGTTTTATCCCTACTCCTTGCAAGTCTAACTGGACCTGGCGCCCATTCAGCCGAATCTACGTCGATACTCGCCTGCACCACATGATGCCTGTGCTGAAGCTCGACAAGCAGAGCTTCTGGGAGAGAGGCGACTTCCCCTCTGTCGTACAGAACGGCTCACAGTCGATCATCTTGAACAACCCGTGGGTTAACGGAACGACTGCTGCACCATTCGATGAATGTGAGCACATGGTGCCGATCCTAAACAATTCACTGATCATCCCGCGTTCATTGTAATAGCGTTCTACCTTATCTTGAATGTGGCCGTTGGGGGTACGAATGGATGGTTCCCTGACGGGGCCGGAGATAAGCCGTGGTTGGATGGTTCGCGGAGTGAGTTGTTAGCATTGTCTCCGCCTAACTTCCTGCTGATCACCTTCCTAGATGCGATGGCGGACTTCTGGAAAAACAAAAACTCGTGGCTGCCCAGCTGGCCCACTAGCGTTGAAGATCGCGCCATGGTGGTGTGCGTACTTCTTTACTGTTTCCATCATATTTCCGACTCTCACACTGGTTCTCCATCTGACAGTGACTCTGTGAAAATGTGGCAGAAATGCTGAACCATGATAGGTCTATCATACACCTAAGAACTGTTGGACGCATCGACCACTTCAATTCACTCTTTTGGGCGCTTTATTGGACAATTATTTTGTTTGGACAATCCTTGTTATCATTGTACGTATGGTCCATTGCACCTTATTCTTGAACACAATCATTTGAGTACAAATACCACAATCACTGAACATTCTTGGAAGACGACATACGAATTCTATAGCCGGTACCGTAGTAGTAATCTACATATACTAATTAACACTCGCCCAATTTCTGTTCACGGACAGGTTGAGATGGTGCGGCACGATCAGGCAGCATTCCATCACTTTGAGGCATCGACCAAGTACATCAGCTACAAATTCGATCTCATTTGAAACAGGAAAGAAGGGGTGTTGACGACGAGTTTACATCGCGGCACAGCGCGGAACACCGATGTCGACTCCCAAGTCAGGGTATGATCAACTTGCAATAATACATCCGTCCTAGAAGTCGATCTAACTTTATGCGCCGACGGGTGTAGCTTGCCTTTGCCAAATTTGTCGAGATGAAGATTGGACGAAGAACATGATTAGAAGGTGCAACACGACTTTGATTGATTGAAATATTGAGTAAGCCCATATCTTGTTGTATTCAGTTAATGTGTGTCAACGTGGTGCTCAGGTCAAGCTGAATCCTGGATCACACGAATCCCTGTAGCTATGCCAGGAGTTGACATGGATGGGAAAAGGAGGGCAGAAGGGATGAGTGACGAAAGAACTTGAGTATAGGTCCCAGGACAACAATCGAAAGGGACGCCATCATCATGAGGTTCTATCCGAGCCTCGAGGACCGGGCAACCCTCTCGTCATGGAGGCGTAGACAAAGTCGTATGAGAATTGTAAAGTTCCGATGTGAAAGGAGTTACAAGTACGAAGAGACGTAAATCTTGGATGCTGTGCAAATAGGTGGCTTTACTACTCCATCATGATGGTGGGGTGGCAGTAGAGAAAGACGCACCGAGACAATGAGTTCGTCGAGGAAAGAAACACCTAGAAGCACCCGTTTAAGGCTTTTGAACTAACATTGGTGGTTGTAAAGATGGTGCTTCCTGTCTTGTTGGAATCAAGGGTTCCCGTTCAGAACTGACCGCGCCTTCTGTGTCCTCTTGTCTTGCAGTTTTACAGTCACACAAGCTCTCCGTACAAGTATGACCTGGAAGAAACAGTAGTTCCTCGTAAACAGACGATTCGCCAGGTCGATGTAATGGGGACTACACACGGATCGACATAAAATCGAGGCAAATCCCAGTCAGCACGTCACAACATGCAACAATGCAAATTCCACAGACATCCGTTGACATTGAAAATGAGGAGTGGTTTATATAACGCGTAAAATGCTTTCCAGCGGAGAGCGAGTGAGTTGCGGTTAGTAGGAGTACGGATTAAGACTGGGTCGGTTGGGCCAAACCGCGCGGCGCACTACCGTGGCCGTTGTATACGAGGTTTCTAAAACTGGCAACTGTTTATTTGACCTTGTCCTGAACAACAACGAATTCCTACTCAGTCACGGTCGCACTTGGTCTTTACAGGCCGGCCGTCGCCTCTCCTTGCGACTCATACCGCGATGGAATCTGTACCTCATATTCGCGGTCGAGGAAGGGGGAGCGGGCAAACTCATTCACGGAATCGTCAGTGGGTAGCTGCTGAGAACGGCCAACGGAGCGGAAGCAGTACCCCATACCACAGTGATGGTGAAAGGTGGGAGCGTGGCGGACACAGGGGAGGGCACAGAGGAAGAGGCGTGCCACGCGGTCGAGGGAAATATTCGAACGTCTCTCTCCATGTCACTCCCGTCCCACAGAGCCATGTGGACTTGGAACCGGAAATTCTTGTTGCGGACGAGGAAATGGACGAGCTAGAGGACGCGCCCAACGCAGACGAAGGGTTTGAGGAACCCGAGGAACCCGTCCTTGAAACGTTAGAGGAGAGGGATAGGTTTTATAATTCGGTGCGTTGTGGCACTGCACTTCTAACAAAGCTGCTGCTGAGCCTTTTCATCAGTTGGCGAAGGCTCGCGAAGTTGAAAGAAAGAAGGCCATAGCTGAGGGGAAAATGGACGATCCATCTGTTCCAAAGCGGTTGGAAGATGCGATCACTATAGTGGGGACCTGCACGGATATGTGCCCGCGGTTCGAACGTTACAGGCGAGAACGAGAGAATAATTTATTTCAATGGGAAACGGTACGCGGCTTTACTTCTCTACTCAACGAAATCTGCTTTGATATGTCTTTCAGATTCCTGGCACAAAACGAGTCGATCACAAGCGCGCTGTTAAGATGTATGAACGTGCTGCAGGCGACAAGACCCTGCCCTCTGATTTGCGCCCTCCCCCCGTCCTGAAGGTGCGAAAGTCATTAATCTTCTTTGTCGTCCTATCTCAACTCGTTGACCCGCCTTTTAGAGAACACTGGACTACCTTTTCCACGATTTGCTCCCTCGGGGCGGATTCTCCGCTACGTACGATTTCATCCGTGACCGTTCGAGATCGGTTCGCAACGATTTCACTATGCAGCACAGTTATGGCCCGGAGGCCATTGAGTGTCATGACCGATGTGCCCGTTTCCATGTATTAGCTTTACATCTCGGACGAGGCATTCCCGGATTTTCGATACCCTTGGAAGAACAACAACTTATGAACAGTCCGTTTCACCTCCTTCACTTCATTGTCTACGGCTCTTTGAAATTTTTCTTTTAGCACTGCAAAGCCTCAAGGAGTTTTACGAGGACCAACGTGGCCGCTACGACTCACCAACTGAACTAGAGATGCGTGTGTATCATCGCCTCATTCACATCCGCGACCAAAAAGAACGTCACGAGGATATCCCTGAGCACATCAGTTCGCACCCTGTCTTCGAACTGACGACTCAATTTCGGCTACATGTTCAACGGAAGAGCGCGCCCATCCACAAGACATCCGTTCTCAAGGTCGACGCAGAAGGCATGCGAATTTTCGGAGACCTTGCCAATGTTCTTCGTGAACAAGGAAGTGTTGTGATGATCTATCTGGTTGCCTGTATCCTAGAACGCCTCTTTGGCAAGGATGCAATCGACGACATAGACGCTATTCGGGGAGATCTGAGCCTTTCAGATATTATCGATGGCATATCGCCTTCGATGCCCGCGTACCAGGAGCAGGAGGATCACGACGATCATGATGAGGGTGATGAGCAGGATGAAGGAGAAGAAAATGTCGAGGAAGAAGACGAAATACTGGTTCTGACAGATGATGAAGCATTGGCAACAAATGACCCGCGTTCTCACGTGTTTGGTACGACTACCTTTGGAGGTTCATCTGCTTCTCCTTTTGGTGTGCTGCCTGCAGCACCTCAAGTACCTACCCAACTTCCGGCCACCTCCGCCTTTTCTACTCTACAAACTACGCCCAATGTCTTCAACAACGCCTCCCCCTTCGGACCTTCAGTCTTCCCATTGTCCTCGACCCCAATCCTGGGCATCCCTGCAACATCGGTGTTTGGCAGGCCAGTACCTTCATCATCTCAAGCAGCATCTTCTTCTACCACCATTCTTCCTACCAACATCTTTGGGACAGGAAATCTCTCCTTTCCTACTTCCACACCTGTACCCTCTGTGCCCCTCACTACTGCCCAAACAACGGCACCATCAAGGAGCGTCTTTCCATCTTTCAACGGTCAAGTCGAAACTTCAACGGCTACTTCTACTAGCCCTTTCGCACCTACCGCACCGACACCGGTCGATTCACCTGCTGCAAAGCCTTTGTTTGGACAATCTAGTATTTTCGGGAAACCTGCCCCGTCACTGCTTAACGGTGCAGCGTCAACTGCGACGAAAACACCAAATGCATCCGTGTTGAATACATCGGCGGCGCCGTTCATGCCCAAAGGCATGACTCCACAAACACAAGCCCCGACTCCCGTAATAACGACTCCCTTCGTAGACACCCTGGCAGGAGTTTCAGGAGCTTTATTCCACCGGTCTTCGAATCCCAGCCCAAGCCCAATACCTTTCAACTCTAACGCTCCTCCTACCCCGGCCCCCCCATCACTGACACCCACTACCCCCCCATTGGCCCCACCATCAACGGCCAACATTGGCCCTCCAACCACTCAACGGATGTTTGCTACCCCTCCAGTCTTACCAAAAATCAACACAAACACCTCGTCTAATCCTTCTCAACAATCACATAGTACGCCCATGGCGCCGCCTCCACTCCCAAGGGCACAACCTATTTCTCTTCCACCCACTCCTACTCTTGGCCCACCGGCCAAAACCATTCTAGATTACCTCAAAGGCAGTAATGCTACGCCAACAACTCCAAACCAAGGCATGCTGAGCCCATTGGACATGTCCTCTCCAGCAACATCAGGCCTACACGAACTCCCATGGAATCGGAAGCCGCCGACGAAAGGTAGTTTCGAACAACCTGCAGGCCTTCTCCTAAATATCAACGGGAAAGGCAAGTCACTATCTAAGCCACAAATTGACGAAGAAGAGTTGGAGAACAAATCCAATAACTTTGCCAGAAAGTCTGCAGTTGTCAGATCCTGTCTTCGGCGTTGGCACCAGCGCATTGTCGAGCGTCTGGCATGGATCGAGGCCTGCCGACAGAGTGACGCTTACAAACAAAAACTCAAGCGTCAACGCCAGTCACCCGTGCAATCTGACAGGAAGCGTAGAATATCGGCTGGCCCTGGCACGGTCATCGATTCGCCCGTCAAGAAGCGGCTTCGACGGCGAGTCTCCAGTGAATATCACCCGCCGCGGACAGACGAAGAACTTGCTCAACGTTTCAAAGAGGTGCATCCCTGTTCCCTTCCACTTCCAGTCGCCTTTCTTGTCTACACCTGCTTCAACATGGAGGAATTGTCACGCTCATCATTATGTTGTTCCTTATCATCTCCAGAATCACGAAGAACACGAAAGGCGTTGGGCCCAGGGCTCATTCCTCAAGGTCATTGCAAACCATGTGAAGTCGAAGAATAACGGTGTCCCTCCACATCCATCATGGCGCGTGTGGCTTTCCATGAACCCTGAAAGCGATGCCACGGCTATCTGGCTGGAACGCAAGTTCGACGTCCCAGTGTCGGGAGATTGGGCGTCAGAAGCTGTCTTCTCAATACCCCTGACGCGAACGGCGGATCCTGACTCGCCAGGGATCATCATTTTCGAATGCACACCCATGGAAGGAGTGACAGACGATCTAGAGAGGTGATTCTTCTTCCTTCATAACGAGGATCGGTTCCTGACGTGTTCTCAGGAAATACCGAATTTTGGACGATTGTGCTCGGCTCCGAGACATCGTTCAAGCGTTTCCTCCCAAGCGACATTTTGTGCCTTCTCTTCTAATCATCTCTTGGACAGAGGGAGAGCAAGCGAAATCTATGTCTGATTTCACTGAAATGGTCAGTGTGTTTCTTGACGTCCTAAATTGTTGGCTTACCTGTACTCAGGTTAATGACCTTGTGGAAAATCATTCGATTGAAGATATCCAAACTTTTTCAGTTACATCCTCAACTAATGACCTCGATGGAAAACTCGGCGAAGCCCTGAACGCCTTGTCTTTGGACATACAGGGCAAGCTTGTCAAGGCGCTCAATACTCGTGGTATGTTATGGGCATCTTCTGTGACTGATGCCGAATGTCTAAAATATGTTGCTTCAAGGCACATTCAAAGTCTTCGAGCCATCATTCACTTCCTTCATATCGGAGTGGATCGAGACATGTGCCGCAAACGGCCATTGTGAGTGCCTAAATCTGCCTCGGATAAAGAATTCCCCTCCTAACGCCTATCTGGCCTCCAGTCAATTGGCAGATCTTTACGCAGGTGGTCCAGGCCGCGATATTTGTTATCAACTCTGCAGTGCGTGCTGTCGGAGGCCTGCTCCGCCCGGAACAACAACTGCCTGCAGGCAATGGCATCCTCCCAGCGTTTGACAGCGGCCCGGTGACAGACACTATGTATGTTATCTCCAGAGCACACGCATCTTCCGCGACACTCTAACTCCTCTCATCAAAGTTCTGCATACGATCGGATTACGGAATGGCTCTCGGCACTGGGAGCCAGTGCGGGCAGTATCGCTCAGGACCTACAGGCGTACATGGACATTGGACAGGGTGCGTCAACACTTCGTGCTTCTTGGCAGGATTTTCATGTGTGCTTTTTGCTTCTTCTTTAGATTTTCCCGCAAGGGAGTTCTTCGCGAGGCTATGGGATCTCGCGCAATCCCAGACTGAGATCCTGTTGAGGTTGGATTCGAGGGCGAAGGTGTATGTCCCGGTACTGGATCTCACGGCTGCAGTGCAGAAGCAGGATACGGCATTTGAACCACATCGCGCAAGGTTGGGACACACGCTGCATCTGAGTGCACGCCGCTCGCCTGTGGCCCGGCGCCGCAGCTTTACGGCAGACACTGAGACGGAGCTCGTGGGGTGCGTCCTGCTACCTTTGTATCACAAAACAACAAGTCTCATTCAGATGTATGTAGCAGCGCGAAGCGGAGGCGCCTCTTCTCGCCCGTCGACCGTGATTCCGAGCTCGGTGACGAGCTGACCCCTAGCCCGTACATAAACAGCGACCTGTCGCCCTCGCCTACAATGTCGAATGTGTCCCTCGCGCACTCGGAAGGCTCGGCGGCGCCGCACGTCGTGACTGTGGCCATGCTGCGGGCACTGACGAGGGACGTGAAGAAGAGGTATAGCGTGCCGGGGGCAACGTCATGAGAGGGAGATCTTTTGGTGAAATGTATTATAAAACAAGTTATTGCTACGTTATTGTATCATTTGCGCTATCGCTGTTTGTTTTTTACCCTAGCATGCAATGAACGAAGAGAAACCGTGTTGCTAAGTAGGAAGGAAGAAGCCCAACTTGAAGGACTGCGTGGTTTTGGGTTCCCACCCAAGGTCTATGTAGGTGTTCGTTCACATCCAATAATAAAAAGAAACATGGCCATCTGCAGGATTCCATTCTCTATCCAACCATGCCATAAAGATAAAGAGATAAGACAAATTTAAGCTCAAGGCAGTGATCATTGATGTGCAATCTTCCACCCATGCAGTGCGCAAATCTTCTGTTACACTGATGATCATCGACCATCGATCGACGTGCACAACTTTTCAGGAAGAATCATCTCAAAGAAATCATATAAATCGCATATTGGTGGAAATGGCGTGCATATACATAAAACGACCCCTAGTACAATCCTACATCGTACCTGCAAAAATTTCTTTACTTTACACACAGACGAGATACCTGATACTATACATACAAATACAAGACTGTCAATCGGGGTGGAAGTTCGTGAACGAAAGTCGACGGACGGCAGGATAAGAATGAAAATGAAAAAGAAAAATGAACGGAGGAAAGACAACGGAAGGAAAGGAAGGAAAGGAGGGGGAAAGGAAAGGAAAGGGGACAGGACAAGAACAAGAACCAAGAACCCAACATCGCATCGCATCGACATGATCAAGATCCAGCGACCCGACGAGCGTGAGTGTGCGCTGCGTGCGTCTCGGGTGATCGTTCATGGGGGTCCTGCGTCCGTCCGTCCTCGTCCTGTCTCTGTCACACACACTCTCTCGAACACGCGAACTCGCTCCAGTGGCTGTCTCTGGCTTCTCTCTCGGGTCTCGGGTCTCGGGCTTGGATTTCTCTCGGCACCTCATCTCACTCACTTACATCACGCCTCACTCTCTCAAACCGGCAACAGGGAAGGGGGGCCAGGGCGCGCTCAGCTAAACGCTAACGCACCCCACGCCGCAACAGCCCCCACCGTCATAGCCGCCGCAGTCCCCACGATGCGCCGTACATGCACGCGTGCGCGTTTCGCGGGTCGGGCGTCGGGGGCAGGAGGCGCCGCCTCGTCCTCCTCAAAGTCGTCGTCGTCAGCACGTTTGCGCTTGACGGACTGCGGTGGCCGGTCAGCGCCCCGTGCATCGGGGCAGGTGCTCATACATACCTGTCCCATTCCCATTCCCATTCCCTTCTGCGCCTGCGCCTGTGCCTGCTCGAACGCGATGTAGGCCTGAGCGGCGGAGGGAGCGGCGGGAGCGGGAGCGGTGGGCTGGGGGTGTTCAGACGGCGTCTGGGTCAGTGTTGGGGTTATGCCACGTACCTCCTGGGCTTCCTGGGGGCTTTCACTTTGGGCTTGCACGGAGGTGGAGGTGGGAGGGGGCACAGGCACGGCGGGGAGCAAGGCGGAGATCTGCTTCGCCGCTTCTGCGCGCATGGCTTGGAGCTCGGAGGCCATGTGGGCGCGCGTTTCTGTTTGGGCCTTCGTCAGTGCCGTTCTTATAAATGAAGGATGAAGGGAAGAAACGCACCCTCGATGAGCTTGCCCACCGCCTCCCTCGCCTCCTCTCTTTCCCTCTCCCTCTCCTTCTCCTTCTCCTCCTTGTCTTTGTCTGCGTCTTTGTCTGCGTCCTCGCGAGCATCGACGTCCATGGACTCGGCACCCCTAGCAGGCCCAAGCGCGTCGAGCCGCCCAGAGAGCGCACCCAGCTTCGCAGACACGATCTGCACATTCGCGTTGAAGCGCGCTTTGTACTTGCGCCTGTGCGCGTGCAGGGTCTTGATCTCGGCCTGGATGTGAGCGTTAGCGATTTATTCATGAAGAGGAAGAAGAAAGAAGGGGAACGAACGTGGAGCGCGGCGACCTCGCTTTGGAGCGTGTTGATGGTGCGTTTGGTCTCTTCCTTCTCTTTCTGGATCTCTTGCTCTTGCTCCTCCCGCGCTTTGGCTTGCGTATCGGAGTCCTGCCCCTCCTCGGACTCGACCTCGCTCTCCTCCATGCTCTCCTCTTCCTCCTCCTCCCCACTTCCCCCCTCCTCCCCCTCCTCGTCCTCCCCGCTCCCCCCTTCCTCCTCCTCACGCACCTCTCCACCCCCAACACTCGCCCACTCCCCGAGACCCGCCCACTGCTCAAAAGCCCCCCCCACCACCCCCCTAATCTGCCGCTCAACAAGCGCGTTTGCGTTTGCGTTCGCCCTCTCGCCCTCCCTCCGCTCCGCATCCCACGGCCTATCACTCCCCACAAGCATATCGTCCACCATCCCAAGCAGCGCGACCCCCCTGCCTGCCCCCTCCCCCCGCTCCCGGGCATTCCTCCAGAGCTCGAGCCGCCGAAGGGCGTCCGGCGCAGAGACACGTTCCTCCTGCGTGATGTTCCACGGCTGCAAGTCCGTAATCGCGCGCAGCGTAGCGTCGCTGGGCCACGTGAACCACCCCGCCTCGCGGTTCCGGGCAGCCTGCGCTTCGGCCTGTGCTTCGACTTCGGCGAATGCGCGCTCGTCTGCGAGACGCGCGGCCTCCTGCTCCTGCTCCTGCTCCTGCGTGATGAGGACATTGGGCGGAGAGGGCTGCTCGACTTCCTGGATGGGGTTGGGGTTGGGGTCGTACGCGCCCTCCTCCGACTCCTCCGACTCATCGTCGTCGTCGTCGTCGTAAGGGACTTTCATGACCATGTACTGCTTCTGCGTCTGGTACTGCCTCTGCGTCTGGTACTGCTTCTGCCTAGTCACCACCCCATCCACATCCACATCCACATCTATCTCCAGATCCACATCCACCTCCAGATCCACGTCCATCTCTACCTCCACCTCCGTGTAGTTCGGGTCGCTGCCGTACCCCCCCTCCTCCCCCTCCCCCTCCTCCTCCTCTTGCATAGTCACCTCCCCGCGCTTCGGAGCTTGACCTCCGACATTGTCACTGTGCGCCGCGGCGTCCTCCCACTCGTCCGGAGCCCGGAACGGCGGCGGGAGCAGGGCGTCGTCCCGCGTCATCAGCGGCGGCAGCGGGAGGGGCAGGGGCTCTTCGGGCCTGTTGTAGCGCATGGGAATGGTGATGGGCACGGGGTCGGGGCACTGCGCGTCGGGGTAGGAGGACATGGGGGGGTGCGAGGGGGTGGGCATTTGGGGTCCTGAGGATGATTCAGGGGGAGAGGGGGCGCGCGAGGGGGGGAAGGCGCCTATCATTGCGCTGGGCGAGGGGCCTTTCTCCTCCGAACCTGAACCGTTGTTGGCCTCGTTGGAGTTGGAATTGCCGTTGCCGTCGTCCGGGCTGTGGTACGAGCCGTCGCCGGGCTCCGCGAGGTCCTGCTGCCCGTCTGGGACCCGCGGCGAGCCCGGGCCCACACTGGGACTCGCGAGGTCCATCGGGCTCTCGCTCCGCCGTGGGCTCCGCGGGCTCTCGCACGAGCGCGGGCTGTACGGCGGGCTCACGTTGGCGATCGAGGGCGTGTATACGGTGATGGGGTGCGACTGGGGCGCGTGCACGGGGGGCAGCAGGCGCTTGAGCGCCTCGAGGGCGCGCGCGAGGGTCGTGGGGGCTTCGACGGAAGTGGGCGGGGTGGGGATCGGTGTGAGGGGGGGCTCGAGGGGCAGGCGGAAGGGGGCGATGCGGGTTTGCAGTGCGGCGTTTGCGTTGGGCACGGGGTTGAAAGGGGGGTAGAGGAGGCGCCTGTGGGTGAAGGGGAGCGGGAGGGCGTTGGGCCCTGAGGCGGGGGGGAGGAGATCGGTGTTGTCGTTGGAGGTGTCGTTGTCGTTGGAGGTGTCGTTGTCGTTGTCGGAATCGGAGGAGCTGGAAGAGGAAGAGGAGGAAGACGAGGGGAGTCCGAAGCGTCCCCCCATTCCTGAGTTGGGCATAGGCACGGGGACGTGGACGGGGACGGGGGTGGGCGTACGGGTTTGGGTCAGATCGATGCTGGCGAGGATCCGGGGCTTCTTGAGGGGGGAAATCGGTGATACGGGGGTGTATGTAGCTGGAGCGTACAAGAGCTCGACGCGGGCGACGACGGGACGCACGGACCCGTGCGTGTTGCGCCCCACGGACTTGCCGAATGTCAAGACGTCCCCTGTGCGTAGGGCCGTGGGTGTCTCGGGTGCGAGCATGCGGGAGGTGATGTCGCTGGGGCGGCGCAGGTGGGTGCCGTGGTGCGAGTTGAGGTCGATTATGTATACCTGCGAGGGTGTGTTAGTACTAAAGGAGAGACAAGGGAAGAGGGACGTACGGGCCCGCTGTCTGAGAATGCGATCTTGGCGTGCTTGCGGCTGACGACGGCGCAGCGGAACATGGCCCCATCGCTGCTTCCATTTATCAAATTATGGATATCGCTGGACGGCCGCCGCCCGATGTGCACGACGCTGCTGTTGGACCTGCGGAATGTGAGGGTGGAGGGCCCATCGTGATCGTCGTCGTCGTCGATGCGGAGGACGATGGCGGTGGGGAGGGATGGATTGGAGATGTGGCGTGTGCCGATGTATTGGATGTCGTCGTCTGTGCTGCTCATTGAAATTGTGTGTTGTGTTGTCAATGAGAGTGTGGAATCAAAGACAACTCTGAGCCTCGCTTCCGGCACGATGTGACTTGACTCTCCTTTATCGCCGGCACGGAGATCCGGCATCCCGCCCGGGAACCGAGCATCCCCCATTCAGCCATACAAGCTGTCTCTCTCTGCAATACTCTTCCAGGCTAGACGAGAATATATAAATCCCATTCATTCCCTTATCATGCCCTCCCCGTTCCCACAATGGACGACCACGACCCCCGCGCCCAGCTCGCAGCCCTCGAATCAGAGATAGCCCGCCTCCACAAGCTCCTAGCCAAGCTCAAAGCCCAGCGCGCCCCCCTCAAGCGCGCCATAAACCGCTCCCGCGCGCCCTTCCTCTCCCTCCCCGTCGAATTGTGCTCCGAGATATTCACCCTCGCCGGGAACCCCATGATCCTGGGCGCAGTGTGCTCCGCGTGGCGCGCGCTCGCGTGGGCGATGCCGTGGTTGTGGGCCACCGTTACTCTCGATACCACGCGGGTGACGGCGACGCACGTCGAGCTGCTCGCGGACTGGGTGCACCGCGCGAATGGGCTCCCGCTGCACGTCGAGCTGGGGATCCGCCGGGAGCCGAGTACGCACGCCCCGGACGCCACGGCGGATCTACTGAGGACCCTCTTCCGCGACTCTGCACACCGCATACGCGCGCTCGCCGTATCCGGCCCGTGCGCTGCCCTCCCGCATATCCCGCACCTCCACCTCCCCATCCTGACACACGCGTCCCTCACGTGCCCGTGCCCCCGTCCCCACCCCCACCCCCTCGCCCTCACCCCCACCTCCGCGCCCCTCCTCCACTCCCTATCCCTGCACAACCTCCCCCTCCCCGCCCCAGTCCCACCGACCCTCACCCACCTAACCCTTGCCCCAACGACCATCGCAGCAGCCCTAGCCGCCCTCTCCGCCCTCCCGAGCCTCACCCACCTCACACTCGGGCCCCTCACGGCGTCCCAGGTCCTCGATCCCGCACCCATAGAAGCGCACGCACTCACGCACCTCGCCATCGCGTCGGACACGCGCACCCAGCCGTCGGAGCTCCTCGACGCGCTCGTGCTCCCCAACCTGGAGGCCCTCGACCTCACCCTCCCGAATACACCGTTCCCCGCACTCAGCGTCGTGCGCCTCGCACCAAGGACCCTGAGGCTCGAGAACGTAAGGGTCGGCGCAACCCTCCTCCAGCAGCTCCGCGCGGCCCTCCCGGGGCTCACGAACCTCCAGCTCGTGCGCGTCCCCGGTTTGGAACGCAAGATGCTGAGGGCCCTGGGTCTGCTCGGACCACTCACGTATGACGGCGAGGAGGTTTAGACCCGCGCGACTGGGGGAGAGCAGCTAGAGTCGGCACGCGCGACAGTGACCTTCCCCACACGGCGCCCAGCGCCGGACGGCACGACGGACGGAGTGCCCCGCTGGACCGAATATCATATATCGCCTCCCCGTTTCCCCTTGCGTCCCACAACCACATGCCCGAGCGCTATGCTAACCCTGCCCTCGTGTGATGGATCCCTGGGCTCTGCCCGGAACTTGTGTTGTGCTGTTACTGGGACTCTTGTTGCACTGCTGTGTTCTCCTTATCTATCGTATTCATTGTATTCATTGTATTTATTCTGGGCCAAGTCGTGTAGATGTGCTTGCTCGGTGTAGACTCCGTGTACTCGCTACGTACCTCTAATCGTAATCCATATTATCCCAGCTAGTTGAGGTGAAAGCAGATGGGGCTACGAATCCCGCCAGCCCACGGAGTGCGCACACGCACACTGTAAGGAACCCAAGGAACCGCACCACCTGCCAGCGTCGGAATCGACCCGGAATTGCGTAGGTAGCGAAGTAGTGGTAGCACATACAGCGACGAGTCACGATAGCCGGCGCACGATTTTACCAATGCCCGTACGTTCGGAGTAGCATGCGCGTCTGGAGCGTACATCTCGCGAAGATACAAAAAACGCTGATAAAGTGGATGGCCAACGTGGGGATCGAACCCAAGACCTTCGCGTAATAACCAGACCTAAAGAGGGAGTGATATTAGCACGACGCTCTAACCAGCTGAGCTAGTCGGCCTGTACCCTTGCTCTTTGGGTGTATCGGTGTGCACGTCGCAGGCGCCGACAAAAAAGCCTCACGTATCGGGATGGCCAACGTGGGGATCGAACCCAAGACCTTCGCGTAATACCAGGCTTAGCCTGAATATTAGCACGACGCTCTAACCAGCTGAGCTAGTCGGCCTGAACAATTGATCATTTGAGTACTACATGCTGTGTCAGTGTGCGCGTCGCAGGCACCGAAAAGAGCCATTAGAGCCCAGGCAGTGGCCAACGTGGGGATCGAACCCAAGACCTGCGCATAATATCACATAACCCCTGATCATGAATATTAGCACGAAGCTCCAACCAGCTGAGGGCTTGTTCCTGGTCTTTTGGGTGCCATATTGCGTATCGGCAGGAGACAAAATAAATGAGTTGCCTTGTGGTGATGGCCAACGTGGGAATCGAACCCAAGACGTTCGCGTTATTAGCACGACGCTCTAACCAGCTGAGCTAGTCGGCCGGTGCTTTTCGTTTCCCTTCGTTTCCCTAACCCCTGTCCCATCCCATCCTATTCCCCCGCCCCTCTCCCATGAAACGAGCGCCACAAAACAGCACAACACGAAACAACCGGACCCTCCCATCCTCCGCGCCCCGACCCTGGACCCCGCCCCAAACAGGCCTACGCCGCACCACGCGCGCCGGTGTTCAGATCGGGTCAATATTAGTATTAATGGGCTCATCCAGGGGCCCCGAGATATTCGGTGGGCCTGGGTCTTTGTTTTCTATTATACGACATATGGGTACGTGTGAGTGCCTGCTGTAGCTATCAAGGTACGAGGCGGGACGCCACCACCATACGATTGTATAATTACGTATAAGTAACTGCCGGTGGAGGCGGGAAGGTTGAGTTTGTGTAGAGGCGTACGTACGAAGATGTAGGTAATGTGCCCGGCGTTTATGTATGATGCATCAGAGACGTGCGTGCGTGAAAAGCGGGGGCCGGTGTCTCGTTCGAGGCAACAGGAACACGCGAACAGGGATTTGCGAGTATCTCAGTGGAGGGAGAGGAAAATCCCGGACATTATGGCGCTTTCGACGCTGACGAGAAGGCACCAGCAACACGTCTAGGAGATGAAGCGCCAGCGACAACGGCGCAGGGCGCAGGCACGATATGATGTATAACATAGGATTGCATTGCGATTACTTTTATATGAAAGAGCGTACAGGTTAGCATACAAATACAGAATTGGTGATTGATGCAACTTCCAGCCGAGTAAAGTCTTAATCCGTCCACAGGAACAGCCACCAGTACCTCGCCTCGTGCGATCCCTACTAAGAGGAACGAAACCCAAGGAAGAAGACATCTGATCTTGCTGGTCGTAGCGCGTAAGGCCGCGCTAGTGGAGCGGCGCCTGCTTTTCGTTGTACCCGCCGGGGGCCAGCGTGGCGGTGGGCGTGTCCGAGTTCCTGCTAATCTGCGTGTTCGGCTCCCCCGCCTTCTCGTACCTCTCGTCCGGGTTGCCATTGGTGAGTGGTTTATTCGCGTCGGCGGCCTTGGTCTGCTGCACAAGGTCGTAGCGCGAGGCGTAGCCGGGCGGCGCCCAGGAACGTGACGTCCAGGGTTTGCAGGTCGGATCGTTGTACATCTAAAATATAAATTGTCAGAAAGATGTGGGGAAGAGAGGAGGAAACGTACAAGGTCGACGGCCTCGAGAGAGAGGTCACTGGACTCATAAAGGAAGAAGTAGACGATAACGGCGCCTACGAGGTTGCATGCTATTGATGGGGCACGTCAATATGGATTTCAACTAGGGGAAAGACGATATGCACATGCAAAGACAAAGCCATAACTGAACCCGATTGCAGAGACGATGAAGGGGGTGAAAAACGCAAGGAGGAAATTGAAAAGCCAATTGGCAGCAGTGGAAAGAGAACCCTGCTTGGCACGCGTGCGCGTCGGGAATGTCTCGCCGATGAGAATCCAAATGCCTCTAAATGTACAAACACAGTCAGCCATATCCTGAAAAAGGACGAAAACGGGCGCACGGAGCCCAGGTCATGGCATATCCGAGAATAAACATGCATGCACTGACAATCATCACTGGTAGTTGAGGGTTAACACTTTCTCTTGGGTATATGCACAAGGGACTCACATGTGCCGATGCCGGGATTGTTTTGCGGAGGCTTGGCAGTCCCGGCTGCAGCAAAGACGAAGAGCCAGCAGGATTGCCATATCCCTCCAAGTATCAGTGGTACCCTGCGCCCGAACTATTCACAGGGTTTCAATTGATAGATTATGGCAAAGGTGGTCATTTAAAAACGTACGCGTTGCATGACATACAAACCACCAAATGTACACACAAAGTTGACGGCTCCAAGTATGATTTGTGTTACGAAAGAGTCTTCAATACCCACAGATACGAAGATCGTTGCACCGTAGTAGAAGAAATAGTTTGCGCCAGTCAGTTGTTGGAAACTCTGCAGCGTCATTCCTATGGGTGCCGTTGTCATTGTACAGCGAAGAGACATAAGGAGTTGTGGTGCCCACCAAGAAGGGTACGATAAAGAATCTTGTTGCCGGGACGGAAGCAGTCCAACCACCCTGCACGGATTTGTTTCTCATAATCGACGTTGCTGCGGATTTCGTCGACCTTGGAGTTGAGGAAAGGATCAGTCTCCACTTTATCGCGGGGTATGCCATGCGAGCGTGCAAGAGAAAGTCGGGCTTCATCGATGCGTCCGCGAGAGGCTAGCCAACTAAATGGTGTTCAGAAAACATTCGAAGATGGCTTTTGGAAGAAACCGACCGTGGGGATTCTGGCATAAAAATGATGCCGACCATGAGGATGACGGGCCAGATGAGGCCGATACCAACTACAGTGCGCCATGAACCTGCACCAGACATGTTTCGTGTGCCGATAGAGATGCAATCTGAAATAAAAAGTTGCAATAGATGGACGATTGAGAATAGGTGTACGTACACGCGACAAGGATGCCAAAGGTGATGAAAAGCTGATAGGTGGCAGTGAGTGTACCACGAATTCCAGCAGGTGCAGTTTCTGCTTGATACTAAAAACACCGTACGTCAGACACTAGTCAAAAGTGTAGGTCAGAACACAAACCATCGGCACGGCAGCAGACAGTGCGCCAACGCCAAGACCACTGACCCAGCGACCGACTGCAAACTGCTGCCAGACATCCACAGCGGTGATCTGAATGATTACTCCAACCATAAATATAACACACTCAGTGACCATGGCATATCTTCTGCCTAGATAGTCCGCAATGCTGTCAAAACCATCGATCAGAAGACCATCAAGTAGGAAGGCACAAAATCGACGTACGGGGCACCGCAGAGTGCGCCAATGAGGGTACCAATGGAAAGGAGGGAAACGATGAGACCTGCACGGACGGTGGAGAAGGCGCAAGTCGATACAACACCGGGGGAGCTGCAGGTTGCGAAACGGAGAAGAAAGTCGTCCATGAGAAGGATGTTACTGATCTGACCAGTGTCGTAGCCAAAGATGAAGCCTCCCATCGAGGCGACGAGGGCGAGGAGGATAGCGACGTAGCCGATGGGCACGCCATGCCTGAAAAGGAGTGAGGGGGCAGAACACCAGATACAGCGAAGACGAACATGTAAAAAACCGCCATGCTGGAAGGGTTGGAGAGCGAGTAGATGTCTCACAAATTCAAAGGAATCGCTTTTCTATGGAGCCCCCAAGGGTGATGTCATCATCCTCGATCTTCCCGCATTCCTCCTATTCATGCGGGTGCCGCCATATAGATGTCGGGGGTGTGGTATTTGACATAGTAATATGCTCACAGCCATTCGCCAGAAAGTTGCCCGACTTCAGTGGGCCCCCATTTACAAGTTCAAGTTGTGCTGATTCAAATTTTTGAGTACTTCCAAGTTGAACTGTTTGATTTGTTTGGCATCGTCCTGTAAAGCTCACACATTGTATCATCCGGTGTTCGGTCCTGATTCGGTCACAGTGCGCAATCAGTCAACAATCAGTACTTTTCATTCCACTTCGCCCAACATGGCAAACACCCAGAATGCCGATATCTCGTCCAAAATGGACGATCTCTACCATTTTGACACTCTCATCAATGTCGCACCTCAAAAGGACACCACAAACAGTGTCAGACTCAGCCCTGCGATCCTCGAGTACATTGAAGCGAATATAGACGAAGCATGTCTCTTTCCTGGAACCTGCGCCACAATGCCCAGACTGACGCGAACCGACAGCACCCCGACGCGCTCCTGCAACGCCCGGCAGTGAGGCCGCCGCGTGTAGACGATACATTGCCTTTGACCAAGTATTTTGTCTCGTATGTTTCATCTTTTGCCTGACACGCGTCTCACTACCACTGAGACAAGTATAGATCCTCGCATAACACCTATCTACTGTCGCGCCAGCTCATCGGTAGCTCCTCTGCCGCCTGCTATACACATGTACTCAATCGCAACGGACGTTGTGTTGGTACGTAGCACTCAAATCTCTGACCTTGGTTACCAACATTGTCCACAGAAATCGACGTCTGGCCTTCGTCCAAGGGCCTAATAGTCAACCATGGACATACTTTCAGCAAAGGGGTTGCATTCTCCGATGTATGCACTGCAATCGGTGATTCTATCCGCCCAGATCATTGGCCTGTTCTTGTCTCCCTCGAATGTCATGTCGATGCCGAGGGTCAGATCGAACTCGTGCGCATGATGCGCGAGACCTGGGGAAACAAGCTTGTTGACGGGCCCATTGAGGGGGTCGAGGGTCGCTTAGTTACCCCTAGAGATCTTATGGGGCGAATCCTTCTCATGGTCTGCAGGTTCACGCTCGACCCTACTAGTTGACCTGACATGTGCTCTAGGTGGAGTATTACCCAGCCACCGCGGCTGGCACTGGGGAAGGCAATGCAGATGCAGACGACGGCTCGTCGTCGTCGTCTTCGGGGGAAGAAGATGAAGCTGAAGAATCATCCATCTGGCCAGGAGGACGCAAGAAGAAAAAAGACGTGACTCGCATTTCTGACGAACTTGCTCAGCTAGGGTACTATGCCCGCAGCATGAAGCCCCTTTCAGGTTGGCTAGAGAAAGGTGTGTGACCTCATACCTTGTTCATTCTTCCCTGAGACTATGACTATGTACCAGAGGTCGACGACCCCAAGCATATCCTTATCAACATCTCCGAATCGACGGTCTCGTCTCTCCTCCCGCACTCTCTGATCGCACTCCTCGACCATGCAGAACGCCACCTCCGCCGTATCTACCCGCGCGGGACGCGCATCGGCTCGTCGAACCTCGCACCAATGCAGTTCTGGCGATCTGGAGCGCAAGTCGTCTCCCTTAATTGGCAGAATTTCGATCGCGGCATGCAGGTGAACGAGGGCATGTTTGTGGGCAGCCCGGGCTGGGTCACCAGGCCCAGCGCGCGACAGGATTCCAAGGGTGCAGTGGCAAAGAAAAGGATGTTTGAAGGCAGAATTGTGGGGATCAGTGGGTGTGAGTGCATGTTTATGTTGGACTGGTAGTTATTGAGGAAGCTAACTTGAATTTTATACAGTACCCCCACCTAATGGTCGGGCGGGTAAGACATTTGATACGTACATACGCACCCAACTCCTGAGCTCGGAGAATGAGAAGGAATGGCGCTCCAAGACAGTCAAAGCACAGGACGAGCCTGGGCTTGGGGCAGATGTCTTGTGGAATGGCGATTGGGAATGGGAATTCAACGACGATGAGCTGGTGTTCTTACGGTGCGTTCGATATTTGAACTTTCCTCGCGGGTTTGTGTTTATTTGAATCATAGATTGGTGGTCTCGGAGAACGAGTTCGGGAAGGACGATAAGCTGGCGATTTTCTGTGCACGTGTGGCGCATTTGTATTCAGGTTGGCATATACTTCGTATGCTCGACATGGGTGGCAAGGCTTCAGGGGCGACCATCCTTGCTTGGTTCAATCTCATCGACTTGTAGGCCTAGCATGCATGCGTGTTGTGTTCCATATTATATCAACATCGTTCTGTGGTGGCCGAGTAGATGGAACACCAAAGATGATCTAAGCACAAGTGTATGATTCTCAGGCTGACGTGGATACAGGTGCATCTTTCCTGTCGCTCCCCTTGCAATGCTAACAAGAAAACACGTAGGTCGCATTGATAGCTTGTATTCGGTCATTCGACGTGTCAAAGCACGCATACTTGGATATGAAAATAGAATTATAGAACATACTACGTGAGGTCACAGAAGATAGAAGATGTGCCACTACGACCTGACATTTCCACCATTTCCACCATCAGCTCCCCTATTGTCTGCGTTTTGAATCTTCCTGTCCTACCACAAGTTCCGACGGCTAGGCGCTTTACCCTTTATCTCGTCGACTTTGTTTTTCCCTTTCCCTTTCCCTTTCTCTTTTCCGCCACCCCCGCTGTGCCCCCCGGAACCATAATGATCGGAGGGGTAACCATGGGACCGGTCGTCTCCACCGTCTCCACCATCGCCAGTACGTCCGCCTTCTCCTCCATCACCACCATCGCGACGATAGCGGCGGACGTCTCCTCCGTTTCCGCCACGACCACCGTCACCAGCATTACCGCCATCACCGCCGTTGCCACCACCAGATTTCCGAGACCGATTCCATCCATGAGAATTCCCTCCACGAGAATTCCCTCCGTTACCACCCTTGCCACCATCCCCTCCACGTCCGCCATCCCCTCCATTGCCTGTTCTATCACTATTGAAACCTCTCTTGGCATTGCTCTGGGTGACCTCAATGACGGGCGTCTTCGCGGACTTGCCACCTTTGGAATCGTTGCCACCTTTGGAATCATTGCCACCTTTGGAATCGTTGCCACCTTTGGAATCGTTGCCACCTTTGGAATCATTGCCACCTTTGGAATCGTTGCCACCTTTGGAATCGTTGCCACCTTTGGAATCGAATCGTTGCCACCTTTGGAATCATTGCCACCTTTGGAATCGTTGCCACCTTTGGAATCGTTGCCACCTTTGGAATCGTTGCCACCTTTGGAATCATTGCCACCTTTGGAATCGTTGCCGCCTCTGGAATCGTTGCGACCACTCGTGGAATCGGTGGAACCGCTGCGAGCGGAACTGATGCTATTGCTGTTGCGGTTCTTGCCACTAGACTTCCTCGTCGACCCGCCGCGGGACCTACTCCGGCGCGAAGAACGTGATTCGCTGCGACTCCTTTCGTGGGATTTAGTGTTGGAACGAGATCTGCTATGACTGTTCGACTTCTTTCGGTCCCTAGAATGCGACTTGTCCTTAGAACGAGTCCCGCTCCTGCTGCGGCCGCTGGAACGACCCCTGGAACGCGAGTGCTTGTTACCCTTGGAACGGGACCTCTTGCGGCTGTGGCTACGGGACCCGCCTTGACGGTTGGAACGAGACCTCTTGCGGCTGTGGCTACGGGACCCGCCTCGACGGTTGGAACGGGACCTCTTGCGGCTGTGGCTACGGGACCCGCCTCGACGGTTGGAACGGGACCTCTTGCGGCTGTCACTGCGGGACCCGCCTCGACGGTTGGAACGGGACCTCTTGCGGCTGTCACTGCGGGACCCGCCTCGACGGTTGGAACGAGACCTCTTGCGGCTGTCGCTGCGGGACCCGCCTCGGCGGTTAGAGCGAGACCTGCTGCGGCTGTGGCTGCGGGGCCCGCCCCGACGGTTGGAACGAGACCTATCTCCCTTACGAGAGTAGTCATTGCCACCTGGTCCGCCATCACCACCATCACCAGTGCTTCCGCCATCACCTCCGGGACCTCCATCCCGACGCCAGTGGCGGCGGCTGTCGACATTGCCGCCTCCCTTCCCGCCGTTACCACCGTCCCCAGCATCCCCACCGTTGCCACCGTTGCCACCACGATCCCGACTGCGACAAGATCTGCTTCGGTGGTTTGAGCGACACCTACGGGACCCACGATGACGAGAACGAGATATGCGACGTTCGTCGACGTCGCCGCCGTTTCCACCATCTCCACCACTTCCCCCCTTGCCACCGTCCCCACCATTTCCAGCATCGCTTCGATCTCCTTCATACCCTCGGCGCCACTTCCTAACGTTTCCACCATCACCTCCTTCGCCGCCGTCTCCCGCATCGCCGCCATCGCCGCCATTACCTCCACTATCTTTGCGGCCACCGCGGTGGTGAGAGCGAGAACGGTCGCGAGCTCTGTTATTGCCGCCATCGCCGCCATCACCAGCATCACCGCCATCGCCACCATCGCCTGCATAGTCACGGCCTCCGCGAGACCTGCTATGGCTACGGCTACGACGGCCAGACCTGCTACGATGACCATGCGACCTGTTACGGCGGCCAGACCTGCTACGACGACCACGCGACCTGCTACGACGGCCAGACCTGCTACGATGACTATACGACCTGCTACGACGGCCAGACCTGCTACGGCGGCGGTCATGCGACTTGTTACGACGGCCATGCGACTTGTTGCGGTCACGGGAGTGAGACTCGGAATGACTCTCGCCTCGGCGCCAATAGCGTCGGCCTTTGACCTTTCCACCATTGCCGCCGTCTCCGCCTTTCCCCCCTGCGCCCACATCCCCGCCGTTGCCAGTCTCGGAATTCCCTCTGTTGCAACAGTCGTCTCTCCCGCGGTCATTTCCACCATCTCCACCATCTCCGCCGTTTCCACCAGCACCTCCATTGCCGCCGTTTCCTGCGCCATTCTTCCTGTCACCACCTTCCCACCGACGCCAGTGGCGGCGTCCTCTATCGACATCGCCTCCGTCGCCACCTCGTCCTCCATCACCTGCATCGCCGCCGTCGCCACCTCCGGAACTGCGATCACTGCATGAACTGCAGTGACCTCGGTCGTAAGAACGAGACCTGTTGTGACGAGACCGAGATCGGCTATGGTGGCCTCTGTCATTGCCGCCATCGCCGCCGTTTCCACCGTCACCACCAGCGCCACCATTGCCTCCGTTTCCTCCACCAGACTTGCGACCACGAGACCTGTTGTGATGAGACCGAGATCGGCTACGGTGGCCTCTGTCATTCCCGCCATCGCCGCCGTTTCCACCGTCACCACCAGCGCCACCATTTCCTCCATTTCCTCCACCAGATTTACGACCACGAGACCTGTGGTGATGAGAATGAGACCTGCTGCGACGACCCCGGTCATTACCACCGTCGCCACCGTCACCACCAGCGCCACCATTTCCTCCATTTCCTCCACCAGATTTACGACCACGAGACCTGTGGTGATCAGAACGAGACCTGCTGCGACGACCCCGGTCATTACCACCGTCGCCACCGTCACCGCCGTCACCACCAGCGCCACCATTTCCTCCATTTCCTCCACCAGAATTACGGCCACGGGACCTGTGGTGATGAGAACGAGACCTGCTGTGACGACCTCGGTCATTGCTGCCATTTCCGCCGTTTCCTCCGTCACCGCCAGTGCCGCCGTTACCACCATTTCCTCCACCACCAGAACCACGGTCGCTGCTGCAGGACCGTCCGCGACGATCGTCGTCACCTCCGTCACCTCCGTCACCACCACTACCACCGCGGCCACCGTCGCCACCAGTACTCGCGCCGTCGTCGTCCCTTCCTTTGCCCCTGCGCCAGTAGCTTTTCTTGTTATCGACGTTTCCACCATTACCGCCGTCGCCACCCTTACCACCAGCCCCACCATTGCCACCATTGCCAGCCTGGGATTTTTCGTGATCGTCACAATCTTCTTTTCCGCCTTCAATGTTGCCACCGTTCCCGCCATTCCCGCCAGCTCCCCCAGCACCGCCGTTCCCGCCGCCTCCACCGTTCTTATCCTCCTTGCACTCGAGCATGTCCCAAACGTACGATGGGTCGCGGAGGGTGCAGCAATCGCGAGAGTAGGTGACCATGCTGTCGGGGAATTCTCCGTCTCCCTTGCCGCACTGGTGCTTGTAGTCGGGACGATCGTGTTTGATGCATTTCAACAACAGTTTCTCCAAGAGGCGGCGGTTGACGTCGTTGTGGCAGTGGCGGTTGTCTTCCTTCAGGCGCCTGTAGGCTTCTCCTGGGTTGTTGAAAGGCACGCCGAGGATGAAGCAGCGCGTGTGCGGCTTGGGAGTACAGTCGAGATCCTAGGCACATGAATATATTAGAAATCGTAACGAAGGAATAATGAGTATATTGAACCCACCCTGTAGGACTGTCCGCGCGCCTCCAATGGCTTGGCGAGGGCGCTACCTCCGATGAGGAGGAAAAGAGGTAAGAGTTTGTTCATCGACGGCATCGTGAATTAAACAAGCGATACGATATCGAGGCTGGCGATACCACAGACGAGGAGAGAGGGGGGTATGAAGCTGTAAAGGCGCTGTGAGAGAGAGAGAGAGTCGGGACACTGAGCTATCCAGGAGGGATTCCTCGGAGGATGGGGGAACGACACAAAATTGCGCCAGCTTTTATAGGATTTTCAGGACCGCTCTGGATCGGCGATGGGGCCCCTCCAGGGGATGGATCGGAGGCGATTGGCAGCTCGAAAAATACATTGTGAGACCTTGAAGCAGTCGAAACTAAAATCTGTGAATGCAGTCAGAACCTAAATTTGAGGAATGCGTTCAAAGTCATATTGGGTCAGCTGTCACGGTCCGACCCACCGCGCTCCCACGCTCAGCCAGTGGCGTCTGCTCAGCCAGTTTCGAGGCGCTCACCCCAATGCTTGCCGGACTCATCCATGCATACTATGAATACTAGAATGATTCCATTCATGATCATATCCATCTAATTGAATTGGAAGAAAGTAGAAAAGAATCTAAACTTCTACACTAACCACAATTGAAATCTATGGGTCGAACCCAGGGGATCAAGCTCGTACTAGTCCTAGCTTTCCGCGCTCCAGATTAACGTAGAAGCCCTCAAATGTCTCGCTGCCAAAATGACCTTGGCCATACATGACATGGATAGCCTTCCTTGCGTTTACCTCGAGAAGAACGTTCCTAGCATCCTCGTCTTCCCCTGTGATTTTGGCGACGGCCGAAGTGCGAAGGATAGGTCCGTCTGGAGAGGTCAAATTAGGCAGCCTTTCGGCAACTTCTTTATGCATCTGGGGGCTGGTTGGGGCCAATATATTCTTGCAGAAATGAAGAGTCTCTTCAAGTTCCTCTGTAGTCAACTTTGGATCGACATCGGCGGCGCCTTGAATAACTATGGAACTATCAGAAGATGTAAGACCATATAATCGTTTGGTATTTACCAGGGCGCAAAAGATGGAAGGCCTTGTCGAAATTATCCTCGTTGATGTCCGACAATACGTCTTCAGCCTGTGACCGGATTTGTTTATAGATCCCAAGGACGACAACCAGGAAACTAAAGGTTCATCGTCTATCAGTCAGACGTTCGATACATTGAATATCCTCCTCACCGTGTGTATGATACTCCAACCTTGGTGTTATGGAATGCAGCAGCTTCTATCTCAGTGCATTGCCCCCTGATAGAGGCAGCGATAGTACTGGCAGCAGAAAGACCACCAGTGAAGGCGAGATGCACTCCAGAGGAGAAAAACGGGTCAATAAAAGCTAAGTGGTTCTCAGGGTTTGGTACTCGACAGCATCTTCGTATAAACGCACCTCCAGCATCTCCGGCAATGCGGTAATAAGGGCCTGCGTACTGCGTGGCGGAGTAGCTGTAGTCGCCAGCAGACTTAATCTCGCTAGACAACTTCGCCACACCTAGAAGACGTAACAGTCCAGGAGCATGAGCTAACTGCTCGATATAAAGTGTCGTATTGGAATCATCGACACCATTACTGGCCAAGTAAGCTTTTTTGGCCGAGTACGATTCCTTCGATATGATTACTCCAACGGACATTGTGCCATCATGTAAAGGAATGTACCATGCCCAGCCGGTCTCATCTGAATATCTATCAAAACGGAGGCACGCGAATGAGGTGAAGATTTAGTCACCTGTAAATGCTTCAAACCAAGGGGCGTTCTCTCTATTGGTTCCCGGAGAGTAGCGTCCCCCTCCCTTCCAATAACCCCAGAAGGCCATGTTACGCAAGGACTTATTGAATCGCCTATTTCGAAGGTATTTTGTCGACATGAGTCCCATCCGACCCGAAGCATCAACCAGGTACTCAAAGTTTATCTCCTTTGATTTTCCATGCTTCGTCTCGTACACGGCGGACACAGGCCTTTCGCCAGAGAATTTGATGTCAGTGACCTTAAGGCCTTCGAAGACCTTGACGCCAGAGGTAGAAGCATGGCGCAAAAGGAGCTCGTCAAACTCAGACCGAATCTAGTTGATGCAATCATGGGTCAGTTCTCCCGCACTCCCCCCGGGAGGCAGACACGTACAACGTTCCAAGCGATATTATCAGGATCAAGTTCTATAAAGTCTGTGTCTATGTGATCTGGTCAGATAGTGCCAATATCTGCTGGGGTGAACTTACAGCCTTCCCGCTTCTCCTGGTGGAGTTTGACCGCTGCTCCAGGCTAGAAAGCAACATCAGAGGTTTACATCCCGACGTCTTCATTGCCAGGCAAGTGAAACGGCTTACCTTGGCGATGAAACCGTGATTTTTGACGATCGCCTCGGCACCAATGAAGGCCATGAAGTGTCTACACGAAGGAAGCATACTTTCACCGATGTGATAACGAGGGAAGACGTCACGCTCGAGGAGGGTTACATCGAACCCCTCTGGGAACAAACACCGTCGTCAGTCGAGTTGACAAAAAAAAGAACACATTCCTTACCTCTCGCGAGTGTAGTGGCAGCATAAGACCCTGCAGGACCTCCTCCGATAACAAGGATCTTGGTAGACACAGGCTAAGCGCCGTGTCAGGAGCTATGAAGTCAACTCGCAAATTCAAAGGATCATACTGGTTCAGGTTGAACATGCGTGTTGACCATGATGAGAATCCCTTTTAGGGAGGTTGAAAAGAGGCTAATGTGTTTATAAATTTCGCTCGTCCTGAGGTTGCGGCTCCATTTTAAGTCCAAGTCAAACTTCCGGAACATTACATATGTGAAGTCGACTGCTGATGTTGGCCGATATGCATCAGAGCAGCTCTGGCAGTATTAAAAGTTTCGATCTGCCAGTGCGTTGTCAAAAATACGCTACAGTGCTCGTAGTGCAGGTGGAGCTGGAACAAAAGCGGTTAGCTCTAGCGATCGGTTCACAGTCGTCCTCGGACCTGCCTGGAGAGTGCATGCGGTCCTAGTCACGGTGCTGGCACTGTCAGGGCCCTTGATCCCATTTTCCCATCACAACGGACCCCGACGAACACAACAAGAGAAAATAGTTAACACCGATTACTCCTTCGTCTCAACGTTCCGAGTCATCTTGAACGCATACTTACTACTTCATGGTTCTGATCACAATTCTGTCAACACCGAGTTTCACACAAGCCCTGACGAAATCTATGAATATCAACTGAGCTGCTTCCCCAGCCCCGTTTGTATACTGGAGCCTGACGATGAAAAATATTTCGAGGCACACATTGGGTCCACCTCTCGCGGTCATCCTTACTAACTCCAGAGGTCCAGTGACTTATAAACGATAAGAGAACTTTGTGTTACTTCGAATTCTCTCAGGCTCTCGTCATAGGCACTCAGAGAAGGCCCAACACAATGCAGGAAAAAGCGTCCTCTCTAGATTCTGCCTCAGATGTTGCGCCCCACTCCAGTGACTCACAAGTATACTCTGATCATGAAAAGGCGCTGTCAAAAACTGTTTTAGGGAAAATGGATATCCGCCTTTTGCCTGTGCTTACCATGATCTATCTTTTGTCGTTTCTGGTAAGGAACACTTTAAATCCACAAGTCACCCAGATTTGACCAATATCCAGGACCGTACAAATGTTGGGAATGCGCGCGTTGCAGGAATGCAGAAGGATTTACACATGACGAACACTCAGGTAATGTGCTACTAGTTGTATGCCGGAGCTTCGATCTGACCGAGCCACAGTACAGCATAGCTTTGACCGTAACTTTAGTGTCAGTAACGAAAAAGTTATGTGTGTGTACTTGCCCTCCTGACCGACCAACAGACCTTATCTTCTCGCCGAGATACCCTGTAATCTCCTTTTAAAAGTAGGCGCCTGTCACTGCTTCAGATGCATAGTTAATTGTTGTTGAACGATCATCTTAGGCTGTTGGCCCAGATCGGATGCTGCCGAGCATGCTCACTCTGTGGGGAATTGTTACGACATTGCAAGGTCAGTTGTACCTTGCATAGATTTGTCCAGAGTTTGATCATTTGTGATTGGCAGGAGTGGTGCATAATTATGCGGGCCTCTTGGCGTGTCGGTTTTTTCTAGGTCTTCTGGAAGGTGGGGCAATCTTTCTTGTTGCTGTGATTCTGAGCTCATTGTAACATATCTGATCCTTGCGGTAGGTGGTATATTCCCCGGAATTGTTCTCTACCTTTCATCGTTTTATCCCCGCCAAAGGCTCCAGCTTCGGTGCGTCACTCACAAATATTTCGTTTGCCACATTTTCATCTCGCATCATAGTATCGCGACTTTCTTTTCTGCCTCTTCACTATCGGGTGCCTTTGGTGGACTTCTAGCATTCGCAATAGTCAAAATGCAGGGTGTCGGGGGTAAACCCGGATGGGCATGGCTCTTCATTCTTGAGGGTTTATTCTCAGTAGTGTTCGGAATCCTTTCGTTCTTCCTCCTTCCTCGATCTGTGCAGCAAGCGTCATTCTTGGGACCGTTGGAAAAGGAAGAAATCCTTGCGCAGCTGAGGCGTGAAGGCACCGTCAACGAGGAGACTGACGTGTTCAGCTGGAAGGAAGTCGGACAAGCATTCTTGCTGCCTCAGGTTCTCTTTGTTGCCGGAATCTTCCTCTTCGCCGGAATTATCTTGGCTTCACTTGCTTAGTGAGTGCCTGAGTCAACCATCAGCCGAAATCGTTGTAACAAGCAGAAAGCTTCACACCTTCTATTCTCGTTGCCCTGGGGTATACGGCAACGCGGGCACAACTGATGAGCGTCCCTCCTTTTGCCGCTGGCTTTGTTGGTGAGTAATTTGTTCGTGAATTGCGATCCTGCTTCTGAACGGGTATCGAAGTTACGATGTCGGCCTCCCTTTTTTCAGACAAATACGGCTATCGTGGGATCTCTGCCATATTCTCATCCATTCTGTGCATTATCGGATTTATCATGTATCTAGGTCAGTCGTTCAGCTCTAACGTGATTCCACCTAACCTTGCACTCCAGCGTCAAGCAACCCTCACGTTCAATATGGCAGCCTCTTCTTCTCAATATCTGGCATCAATTGTTCTGGACCAGCGCTAGCCACTTGGCTCTCTAATAACGCTGCACCCCAAACACGCCGCGCCACGGCTATTGCTATCGGCTTCATCATGACTAATTTTGGTGCTATCATTGCCACCTGGCTGTTCGGTTCTTGGTCAAAGCCACCGCATTACACTGTAGGGACGATTGTGCTTCTCGTATGCTCGTCCATGATGGTCCTCCTCTCGCTCTGCAACCTCCTGTATCTGCGAAATCAGAACCGTAAGAAGACATCCGCGCGACAACGGGGCTTGAAGGAGACTGAGGCATTAGGCCTCGGCGATCGTAGCGCGTGGTTCATCTACAGTCTATAATTTACAAGTATGTACCTCTTGCTGGGCCTTAGGACTGCTCGGGACTGAATATTCTGAGCTAGGCCATGGATTGGGTTATTTATCCCTACTACCGAATCAATACTATAGATTATGGCAAACCTCGCAGACAAGATGGATGTCCGACTGAGCCTCAAGACACGCTAAACACTCGTTGAGCTTCATTTTTCGAACCAAGAATGGGCCACGCCGACTGGCCATATTTCAACCCCAGTATTGAACATGCGAAGCTCTGCAGCTCTTTCTTGACCAGCGAACCTCAGGTGCTAGTGCTCAGCTGCTTTGGGCTGTTTGTCATCGGTGTGGGGTGGGTGCAAGGTGGAGCTCTGACGGGAATGCGAATGTGCCAGTGGATAACTGAAACTTGACAAGAACTACACGAGAGGTCACACGACAGTTTTGGAGCTGGGCATATAGATCGAACTCCCCACATCTGCCAACGTATGCACGATTGGCATTGCCGCTTCGCATAACGGAACTCCTTCCATGCCGTTCCGTGTCTTGATATGAATTCATGTTTGAAGGTCTCTTCTCAGGTCCTGTGCGAAAAAACACAGCGTTTTTGGAGACGTTGACGGTCCCGTGGTTAGGCCCATAACTCTTTAGTTGCTGTCCTCTGAGGACAGTCCTTCTCTGTGTTATCACACGAACCTTTTTCACATTCCAAGGTCGTGTTCTGTCATGTATATTTTGCGGGTGTCCTTTTCTCTTTTGCGATTATCAGGTAAATCCCACAGTCAAATATATCGTCCACCTAACTTTCTCATAGATAGTGTTTATAAAGGGTTGTCGGTGCATTTGTATGCACATCTAAAGAATGCACTCATTTGCAGGCCGAATTGTCTTGCTCTGCGCTCTCGCTGTGGCCGTTGAAGCTCAACGATTCGTGCGCTTCATATCCACCGATGGACGAGAATACACCGGCGATGCTATCCTTCCTCCGGGTACAACAGACGCTTTCCATAGCACAAGAGCCAAGGTCATACAAGGAGATATCCTGGGAAACTTTACAATCACGAACCAAGTGAAGGTATAATTTACGCACCCATGGTTAGAGGCTGTCGTGCTGTGCTGACAACTCTCTTCAGCCAATCAAAAAACTCTTGTCTCCCCTACCGAACGAAAGAGTCCGGACAGTTCGCTGTGTTGGTTTTAATTATGCGGCGCATGATAACGAGGTGGGCTTCTCTCCCAACCCATTGACGATTCAATATCTGACTGAACATGCAGGCCGGCCAACCCATCCCTGGCTGGCCAATTTTGTTTTTCAAACCTTTCACCGCGCTTAACACGCCTAGTGATCCGATCCCAGTAACTGCGGGTTATCAAACACAGGGAAACTTCACTTCGACCATGGACTATGAGACGGAGCTTGTGGTCGTAATCAAGAAAAAGGCATTTAACATCTCTGATGACGAAGCGCTGGACCATGTCCTCGGATTTTCTGTCGGACATGACGTATCCCACCGCGGTTGGCAGATTGACCGTGGTGGAGAACCTCAACCACAGTTTTCAATGGGAAAGGGAGCTGATGGGTGGGCACCTTGGGGGCCAGCCATCGTTTCCACCAGTATTATTTCCGATCCGCAGACGCTCAATATCTGGACCAAAGTCAATGGTGTGACGAAGCAAAACGACACCACAGCAAACATGATCTTCGGCGTCAAACATCTTGTATCTTTCTTCTCCATGGGTATCACCCTGCTCCCGGGAGACGTTATATTCACCGGAACGTAAGCAATCTATTACTCTTACCCTGCCCTGTGGCTGAATGATTTCTTAACGGGACATAGGCCGAGTGGTGTCAACCTTGGAAAGACCGACCCTGTGTGGTTGACTGACGGTGATGTTGTGGAGGTAGGATTGGAAAACGTAGGAACTTGCACAAATACTATCACATATGTTTGATAAGTAGGATCGTGTGGACAATCGATAACGACGCTTGTTTTATCCTTTCCTAAGCTCGAAACTCCAGGCGTAATGGACGCGTCGTCACGAGTCACGAGTCATATGATTAATGTCACATAGAATTACTGGTGTTCAACTCAAGTTTAACTTCGATTTTTTTTACCAAGTAGTACGTCTCTACGTTCCGACCTCGGAGACATGGTTAGAGCTACGACACGATCTCAAAGAGCTCCCGAGCACTCCCAAGCACCACGTCGCTCGAGTCAGTCCCAACGGACTCGCCGAACAAGGAACGCAGAGGATGAGGAGGAGGCGGATGATGAGACGGGTGACGCAGATGGTGATGCTGATATGAATGTTGAAGAAGGAGCCGCAGTGAGTTGACTACCTTGACTCCAACCCCCCCACCCCCCCCTGAATACAGAACGTATGACAGGAGCTCAAGCGGAAAGCCAGCGACCTGGTGCGTTTAGCACTGTTCGCTGAACAAAGAAGGATGCCCTTGCGAAGGGAGGAAATTTCCAAGAAAGGTGAGATAACCGCGTAAGAATGGACGCAGATTCCTTAATCAACGCGACTACGTAGTCCTGGGGCAAAATTCGCGAGCTTTCAATGGTATCTTCGAACGCGCTCAGGACATCCTTCAAAACACATTTGGCATGCAGCTCGTGGAACTCCAAACACGCGCCGGTCTCGAGACAGATGCAGCCACCCAGGATGATGACCGCAATGCCACAGGCGTGAAGAAAAAAGGTGTGGGATTGACTCTGACTATTTACGTTGGCATTTAATATCATCATTTCTCTAATCAGCTGCCGCCGTTGGGTCAAAAACCTACATTCTGCGCTCCGTGCTCCATCCAGTCATTATCGAGCGCGCAGCTCTCACAGACGAGCAGATTCTTGAGGAAGAAGCAGCCGATGCACCCTCCTCCTCCTCCGACGACGACGATACATACACCCCCAAATTCTACGGCAGCCTCATTTCATGGAGTTCTGCCGACCAACTTGGCGCCCTCGGGATTCTCTATACAATCCTCGCCCTAATCCTTGTTAGTGGTCGGGTGATATCCGACTGTATGTTTCCCGTGGTTCGAATTCGATTCAGGTTTCATCCAACTTAACTTCACCCTCCCCAGCCGAACTTCGTGCACACCTCAAACGTCTTGGCCTCCCCCAGAGTGGTCTTGTGGCCTTCACCGCTCAATCGACACATCCTACACAGAGCATCGAGACCTACCTATCCACGCTCATCCGGCAAGGCTATCTTGATCGCATTCAAGTTGGTGACACCAAGAAAGGCAGTAAGGGTAAGGGCGCTAAGCGAGTACGGATGACTCAAGCCGACGACGAGAATGGTGCAACCTACGAGTGGCGATGGGGAAGCCGTTCTCAGAGCGAGGTTGGGGAGAAAGCGATCGCAAAATTCGTTGCCGATTTCATGACTGGAGAAGCTGACGACGACGACGACGAAAGCGGAAGAGGCAGACGGGGCGCCGAATCTAGGCTGGAGAGAATGACGAAGGGCATAGAGCGTGCCGCTGGTGGACATTTGACAGATGTGAAGTGAGAACCTACACTTTGCCGGCTCGATGGTTAGTTTAAGCCAGATGGTAGTACCGGTGCTTCACTCATTCCGTTGCCAGTACATCTACTTCATTACAGTAATGTCTCCCTTCTGTGGCATTGCGATACTCATCTTTTGACATCGCCAGACTCCAGTTCATGTCAGATGGATCATGGGCATGGGCCCATCCCGGAGCTATTTATATTTATAGATTTCTTCTGATATGGTCTGGTTTGAGTGCCAGTGCGTCGATGACTACCCAAGGTATATAACTCAGGTACATATTCAAGATTCCATCATCGGATACATCATCGGATATCTAACTATATGGCTAATCGTGATGCATTGATGCATGATGCATGATGAACTGGTTGGTCGCATCGCATGATGTAACTCCTCCAAAATGTTCGCTTTGTCAAGTGCCAAACCCTCGATACTATCATTTATAGATATAGTGCTAAATGACTTGTAATAGATTCAGCTTGACCCAACTTCTAAACTTACTCGCTGGCACTACACCATGCATTTCATGGGCGATGTCCTCCAAAATCTTGCCAAATTCGCTGGGCGTCCGCTCTATAAACAGTACATTCGATCACTGGGCCCATCCTATCATCCATCCTGGGTCTCCATTTCTTACGATACATATCTTGTGGACCTTAACTATGCTGCCGGGTACTGGAAAACCCAGCTGGAGAATGTTGGGGTCCAGAAGTCTGATGTTGTGGGCCTGTGGTCAGTCTTTAATTATCTTGATTCTCGGCTAATTGGATAATCTCAACCCTGTCTACTATTAGGATCACTGGCTCGCTATATGCCGACTTAGTCCACCTCTACGCGATAATTAGAGCTGGCTTTGTTCCACAAGTTTTCCACCTCGGGATGTTAACCCAGGGCAGTTCTATGATTGACGATTTACTGAGACTCTCTTCCGGAAAGGTCCTCGTTTATGATCCTTACTTCACGAAGCATCTTCAGGGAATCAGTGTTCCAACCTGTGTCATCCCAGAACTCTCAACGACTCGGATGCCAGGAACAATACCCCATTGGCCATTGGACGATCTTCCACTTGTAGACGATGAAGATGTTGCGATGATTTTTCATACCAGTGGGACTACATCAGGACGTCCGAAGCCCGTTCCACAGACACACAGATGGTTGAAATGTCAATCCCAGGTTAATTGGCCTGGAGCTTGGCAGGGGCTTGGAGATCATACGACTCAAAAATGTTTCAATAACCTGGGCTCCTTTGGCAACGTTGGATCTGCGACCGGTGAGTGGTTTCTATATCAAACCAAAGTAGATCCGCTGAATATTCTGCAGCTATAAATTACTTGTCGCCGTCAGGGCAATGCATTATTCAAACATCAAGGCCCGATTTCGATGCTACCGAGCTGTTGGCTATGGTGCAAGAAGGTTTAAACAATATTCTTCTATATGCAAACTGGCTCTCCAAGCTCCTTGACGTTGCGCGATCGGAGGATAACGTGCTCCGCGCGCTTCGCTCTGTGCACCAGATAGCATACACAGGAGAGGCACTCAACCCTGAAGACATGCGTTGGGCTCTGGAAAAAAAGATCCCTTTGACCGTAAGCATTCCTTGAGATGCATGACAATTGGGAGCATTATTTGCTGATACGAATCACTGCAGACCATCTACGCCACAACTGAAACAGGTAAACAATTACGGCCTTTTAATATGGCCTTGTCTTGACATACCCTAGCCATATGCCTTGTTTCTGATTTACAGAAGCCCGAAACTCTGCCGTCCATGCGCTTGATTGACGGTATGAGCTGCGAGTTCCTCCCTCGTGGCTCGGATGGAAATGAGGGCCAAGATGACCACGGGGAGCTATTCGATTTCTTTGTACCTGCTGAGGCTGGTAATTGTCCTCACTCACGAGTACGAAATCGGCCCAACGGTCATGTAACTGGAGATTTGTTCGAGGAGACGAGCGCTGGCTATTACATCTTCCGTAAGTCCTGAGGATATCAGGGGACTATTTTGCCCACTAAAACGACACACAGGCGGCAGAAACGACGACTGGATTAAAACTGGCACGGATTATCTCCTTCTTTGCGATACCAAGTGCGTCTGCCAATCTATAATTTGTAAACCTGTCCTGAGCATATTGTCGCGCAGATCAATTGAAGATAACGTGAAACTAACTTGCTCCGATATTGTACAGAATTGTGTCGTCGTCGGTTCCTATAAGCCGATTGTTCTCTTCGTAGAGCCTTCGCCTTTGTCTCATACCATCGTCGAAGATTCTGACGCACTAAAGCACCAATTACTTAAACGGATGGAAAAATTCAATGCAGGTCGTTTCACCCATGAGAGAATCGACTCCCCATTACGTGTCGTGGTCGTCGCAACAGGCAGCCTGCCTCGAACGAAAGAAAAAGGGAACATAAGGTGCGCACGCTGTTGTTGATGTTATGTACTTCATTCAGCTCTGCATCGTGCTTTAGACGCATGGCGGTCGAAGAAGCCCACGCGGACAAACTAGCAGAAATTTATTCCCAATTGTAGACTATATTTGCCGATGCGGAACGACGTGTTAATTGATTGAGCAATCTTGAAATACAATGTTATCTCCCGTTATTCACCCCAAATATGCTTCGCTGTTGCAACCAGGAGCTCCAACTTCTTACGCTGGTCCTTAATATCGACAGGTAAGTACAGAAAAAAGGAAGATAGTTGGTTCCACTTACATCGATGGTGACCGGGTTACCCTGCCATGCGGAAGCGAACCCACACTGAGGACTAATACATAATCTATTAGAAGGATTGATCAGTATAATCTGGTCACGACCGTATCATAGGGCGTACTGATTCAGGGCTTGATCTCTGGTTCTTCCTGGATTGCCCTCACAAATCGCGTCTACAGCCGCGTTCACTCGAGCCTCAAGCTGATGGACTGTCTCAAGCTGTATCGATGTCAGAGATTATCAACCCGTTGTCCTGCAGTGTCAACAAATACGTACCGTCGCATGCTTGGTCGTTACAAGTCCAAGTACCGCGATTCTGTTCGCAGGGAGGTAGGCCAGCGGTGAAAAGTCTCCAGAACGCTCGTCGTCGTATTCGAGCTGTTACCAAGAGTCACGACATCATTTCGAAGTTATCCCAACAAGTCTCTCACGTAGAAAGTGTCCACATCGAGGTCGTTGAACAACTTAATTGCAATGCGAGCGTAACTACCCTCCGCGAAATGCTTGCCCTGCCCATTTAAGGTTAGAAAAGAATATCAATTGAAAAAGAACCTACCCTGAAATTTCCGCGGCACATATGTACGCCTATTATCAGATCCTCCGGCCTGTCTCGTGTGCAAAGATTTTGTGCGCGGATATAGGTGTCTAGCAAGGCTTCATGGTCAGTACCTTCGGCTTCCATGCCAGATATCATGCTCTCGCTGCAAAAGTAACAGAAACTGGGGTTGTCGATCTGTATGTGGCCTAATTTTTTTCAGGGAGGCATGATAAAGGGACAACTGCAGACTAACGGCATCCTTTGTTATACAATTCTTCGATTTCGGCACGATAAGCTACTCCAAGGGCGTCAAAGTATTCATCTGTCCAGCAAAGACGATATGGTTGATCCACACACTTGTGAAGGTGGAAACAAAAACGTACGGTCATTTGCATACACAGATAAATCGTAAGTCTCCTGTGACCCATGGCGCTGGTGGATCCAGGAAGGTGCGCACATCGTGACTTTGATGTGCTTCACGTCCTGGTGTCGACAATTGTGAGGCAATTTTCAGCTGGTTTACTAACGAACACACCTCTGGAGCAACGAGGCTTTTCAAGTACTCAAACTCTTCGACATAAAACGGCTTTGTGCGTTCTATCTTTCCCTGTATACGAAACATATATCAAACGTGACAATCGCACTGAGTAAAGTCATGGCTGTACGTTGCAAAAGAAAGTTGGCAACTCTTTCACACCAGCGGCATAGAAAGCCGCAACATGGGGAACATATCGCTGTCGGAGGATCAGAAGTGCAATGGTTGTCAGAAATTCATTTACCTTGAAGGCTTCAATGGGTCCTATATCAGGCGCGTTAGGAATTGGGGCAAATCCGTGGGACATGGAAACGTACTATTGAGCGCCTTGACTCCACCCAATTTGTTGAAAACACCCTCAAAGAAAATGCCTCTACATCGGGACTCAGTGATGATATTCCCAAGACGGTCTGACCAGGCTATCATTTTGCTATCATTACCTTCGTAGCTCGCCGTCCGTGATGGATTTGATGCCAGATGCCTGTTGTAGCTTGACAATATCTTTGATAGCCTCATCTTCCAGCACTCTCAGTTCTTCCTGGGAGCATTGCTTGGCTTCGAAGAGCACGCGCTTTTCATAGAGCGCGGGCGGTCGGATGAAAGAGCCTACGTGTTCGGCGCGAAAAGGGGGTCGAGTATGGAGCGCTCGGATTGACATTCTGAAGGTAGAGCCGGTTCAGATTGAAACGTGGGTTTTAAAACCTAAACTGGTGACGGAAGAAGCCGATGGTATTGGGCTAGCATTAGGCAGCGATAGCAGACGCAGAAATTCCTCGAAGGAGATGGGGAAGTCTCATGGTACCAGAATACATTTCGAAGATGTTCGTAATTGCAGGCCAGGGCAGGCCCAGGTGGGTTTGTCTCGTTACATAGCTCCATTGTGGTAAGTGTACAGGGAGTCCATGTGGCGATGGGGCCGGCATTCGGACAAGTCGCACGGCGCGTAAGGTCGTGATATTGAGGAAAGAGCAAAGTGGTTTGACATAGTTCAACCCGGGTTCAACGCGTACAGTGAGGGTTTCTGTAGAATCAAGTCCGAGTCAATGATGGACAATTTCTGTCTGAGTGTTCTGTCAAATCGTTCCTTGCTTTCCATATGCGGGCATCTTCGTGACTCGACGTCAACTGGATGGCAGCGTGGCAGGTTAGGTCATGTGGGATTTGGAAAAGTCCGGCTCAAGCGCCGAGCGCCGACTCCGAGTCTGTCAATCATGTCGCACAATGGCAGTAGTTCAACTAAGCGTGCAATCTTCTGAATACCCTTTTCATCCTATGGATTTACAACCCACAATGCTCTGCTGTCGCTTGATCCTCACTATTGACAATCAAAGGCTCCGTATCACCACTGCATTCAAATCAGCTGTTTGATCCCTTTCCAATTGGCGCCAATTCCCGAACAACTCTTGGATTCGGAAGCGCGATCTCAACACTAGCTGTTTAGAAAGGGCCCTCAGACCTGACTCAATATTAACCATTCCTCTTACCTACATGCAAGGTTGTATGGCTTCAAACCGTGCCCAACTTGGGGCCCTTCTATCGCTGATTTCTGAAGCTACTAAAGTGGTAGAAGCTGAATTTGAGCGCTCTGAGCAGCCTTATGTTCCTTCTCTGGACGACCTTAACCCACACCCCTTCGACACAGCGGTTTACTCGTTGGAACTGAGGAATGCCGTGCAGATATTGGAGGGCGCTTGTGCTCAGTTGTGTGCAACAGTTGCGCGCCCAAGTCACACTATGCTCAATGTGAGTTATGTCAAATATCGTCCTTGAACGTTCCGCGACTGACTAGGAGCATAGAAAGTCATGGCCGTGAGTTACCAACACCGGCGCATTGTTTTTATGCTCCAAATCTTCTAGTTCTATGAACCTGCCTGCCTGCATGTGGTCTTATCTGCCAAGGTATCCGATATTCTACGAAATGAGCCTCTCGGCATGCACATTTCAGAAATAGAAAAGATTTCCGGCATAGACCAAGCCAAAATAGGCCGAATTCTTCGATTACTCGCAAGCAGACACTGTTTTCGTGAGGGTCGGTCATCTTTGTTCCCTTGTCACCCATTCTTACAATATGCTGAATATAAGCCCAGTCTCACGCGATGTTTTTGCAAATAACCGATTGAGTCTACTATTGCTCTCCGACAACCCGTTCTACAGCCTTGCACTTGATTAGTGAGTAAGTCACATCCGCTGGTTCTTCAAAACTAACCAACGCAAACTACAGTGCCGGAGAAAACTTCAAATGGACGTCCGAACTGGCGGAAACTCTCTCTGATCCTATGATGGGCCATTCAAATGCTCCCGAACATTCCGCCTTTAACAAATACACGAAATACTCTTGCTCATTCTTTGACTATCTCTCGGGGGTGCGTGTACCTTTGCCTGTTGTTCTTTGACCCTCGCTCATTGCCATCCAAATTTTCCAGGCAGCACCAGGTGGCTTGGAGTACGGCTCACGATTGGGAATGGCGATGGTAGCCTGGGGCGTCGCGACTGAAGTTGGGGCAATCGTCAACGGTGATATTGGCTTATGTTTCTCTATTTTCATGTGTCTTCTGACTTTACGAATCAGGCTTTCCGTGGGGGGAGCTACCGAATGGTGCTACCGTATGCGATGTTGGTGGAGGCGTGGGGGCATTGTCGATTCAGCTCGCAAAAGCCTATCCCAAGCTGCGGTACAAGCTTCAGGATACGCCAGAGCGTATTCGGCAAGCCAAAGAAGAAGTTTGGCCCGAGAAATGCCCCGAGGCCATAGCTCAAAATAGGATCGAGTTCAAAGCAATGGACTTTTTTGTGGAATCACCCATCGCAAATTGTGATGTCTACTATGTGAGCTATACCGTCCCTGGGTTCTCGATTCGTTTACTCAACGATCATCCAGCTCAAGAATGTCATGTGAGCTTCACATCATGTATATGGCTCAACCTCAGTCATTGACGACTATCTAGCCACGATTGGCAAGATGATGCCAGCATCAAAATCCTGCAAGGTGTACGCAATGCAATGGCGCCCCACAGCCGTCTCTTAATCCGTATGTATAGACTTGGTCTCATGTTGTGAGGTATTGACATTCACATCCAATAGAGGAATATATACTTCAGCCCGCTTGCCCTCCCTTAGAAGAGGAATCAAGCCACACTCCAGCTCCATTGCCCATGCTACCCAATTACGGCGTGGGCAGAATAAGACAGTACAATTTAGACCTAGATATGATGACAGGGTTAAATAGTCAGGAACGTACCCTCAGGGATTTCATACGTCTCGGAGCTGCTGCGGGGTTGACCTTCGTCAAGCTTTGGAGCGTCGGTGAAATGGGCATTGTTGAATTGTCGCCATCATAAATTTATACCAGAATTCCACAAGTTGTTTTTGATTCGATCAAACTTCTTCGACCTCTACTGCCTGTTTGCTGCATATCCGCTTTAAATCAGATCTGTCTTGAACTTGGTGCATGAAAATGCAAAACGCTGAACGGATGTCCACCATTGACGGAATCTTTGGCACTTTCTGTTTATGTCACTAGTCATGACAACGAGACCTGGCAAGGTCATTACCACTCTTCTCTTGCTCCGATCGCGACAGGTACTTACAGTACATGCGCCTCCCCAAGTCTCAATAAACCAGGCCCCGTTGCGTTCAACCCCGATTGAAAAAATTAAACAGTAACTGAGATCTCGGACACGTATAAGTTATATATGTAAGTAATCTCCACACTGGCCCTAGGAATTCTGATACGATTCTCGTGACTCTTGTGTGTTCATCGTTGTATCGTCTGTTTGCTCAGAGTTCTGTTTGTTGTAACTGTCTCGAACAGTATCTCGCGAGACCATGACACGCACATGTGTTTTATCGTCGGGCACCGCGGTTTCACGAGGAGACATGATGTGCAGAGGCAAGGAGCCCGGGACACCTGAGACGATGACGCGGTTTCGAGTCACTTTCGCGGTGCGGATAATAATGAGATTGAAGGCGATTCCTGCTATGCCAACTTCCTATGAAGCAGCCATAGTCAAATTATGAAAGATGACTAAAGAAGTGAAGCACGCACTGCGCTGGAAGTGATGTATAATGAATTGCTCTTCGTGGTGTATGTCACGAAGACCAGGAAAGCCATAGTGGTATATATGGCCCCGGATTCGATGATGACTTGCATGACATGCTTCATCGTGTCATTACGCTGAGAAGACGAGGTGTGGTATGCGAATTCGTCGTGGTGACGGGCGACTCTCCATATCGGCCAGACAAGTAGAGCTGATCTGCATTGAGAACCACGCGCTGATGTTCCATGGGACTGGGTACACATACCAGTTGTGATGACATTCAAAGCAACTGTAGATGCCCAGAACGCTGTTCCAAAGGGGTGAAGGTTACTCGCGCTCACGAGAACGTTTGACTTCGCCGTGATTTCGTAGTAAACGAGGCATATCTCGCAAACGAATCCACCAAGCCACAGGATGATGGAGAACGCGATTACTCGCCAACTTCGAGAATAAACGACCCAGCAGCGGTATATCTGGGTAACATGGCGGGTCAGCGACTGGAAGAGTAAGATGGGCATTTGTTTTCACCAGCATGGCATCGCCAATCGTCGTTTGTGTAAGGAGTGTTGCGGACTATGGGCTGTTAGATTGCTTTGAATCTGCCATAGGAAAGGTATCGAACCTTCAAAACGATAGCCCAATAAGTGATTTGACTGAAACTCTGCGTGGCGGTTCCTGGCGGCGCAATGACAAAGGCACGCCATACTATGACGAACCCGGTGGCACTCGCTAGCGTCGTGTTGATAAACATAACAATGGCGACAATGGCCATGGCATGGTTAACCTCGCTCCATCTTTTCAGCCGTGACCCGTTGTAAAACAATGAAACGAGGGTGTGGTAGAAGGTGACCAGATAGAAGCCCAGGATGACGCCCTCCACAAAGAACGAGGCGATCCTTGCTTCGACGATCGTTAATCGGGCCATAGTATGTTGATGAAGCCGAAAATCAAACACGGTCCACCGTGACTTTATAAGAAGAGTAATTGCCTGAGCTTCTGTTCTTGTGTTAGTATGGGAACGTCGCGAAGAGGGTGGCGGACATATGTAGCATTGCCATCAGTCATCAGGTTATCTGAGCTTTAGTCGAGTAATGGTAGGCAAATGTAAGTATCGTCTCGGCCAACGCAAGTATTCCACCGAGAACCCGGGTTGATGAGACTGAGAATTTCCCCATCTAGATATCTCCTAGTAACCAAAGGCAGCATTGGCCCATGGAACAAGCGGTTCCCAGGCTGAGGAATCCAGAATTATCCTTGCGACGTGCAGGGTCGAATAAAGCGGATAATACATTCAATGCATTTATTGCGACGATAAATTACGAAGTCCGTTCGAAGAAGGAATTTGGCCTGCATCCCGAGTTTCTCCTGGACCCATTGATGGCATATCGGCCGAAAGAGGCTTGGAGGCTAGCGTTCGACGTCCGGGTGCTTCACCTAAGTTTATTACTGTGACATTTAGAGTAATTCTGAACGTCGGTACGGCTTCACTCACATTGGAAGCAATTGTATGGTATCAAAGATCTTCGAGTTGCCTGTAAGGCACCCAGCATGTTTCAGCGGCAACTCTTGCGCGCAGCCAACAGCACTGCAGTAAGGACATCCACGATCCTCTCGAATCGCCGAACATGCTTTGTACCCGAATTGTGTGATCAATATCCTATGATATCTGATCCCATCGCAGATCGCAAAGGTTTCAAGTGCGAAGTCGGATATCGTGGACATGTGGGGGGTGAGTTAGTCCACAAGGCGCATTGTACTCATACGCGAGGGAAGCCAAAATTCAACCGAAGGCTTCATCCCAACAGATACACGGGGCAACCAAGGCGCGGAACAGTCCTCATGAAACATAGAACCAGAAGTCTGTTTAGCACCTTCAGCGTCTGGTCAAGATCCTTCAATGTGGCACTGGTGCATACCAACTTGGTATCATCCGAGGCCCTTATTGGGGAATTAACGATGCTGTTCTTAAACAGGCCCCAGTTGTTCATGGGTCAGAATCCACAAAATGAATTGGGAAATATTTGCCCACAACTTCGTTAAATTCAAATATCCATGCGGTGCTAGACTTGAGCTGATCTGACCCTATGCCCAGCGTATTATAGAGCACGCTTAACGTTGAACTGGTCAATAAATATTGGCCGTTAATGCTCGGCACTGAATTGTCCCATGACAATCCAGGTTAAGACTCGCAGGGAAATTCGCTCAGCCAATATTCAAACTAACTCCCATGTCACCTTGAGATACTCCACTGTGTTTGTGCCGGACGTCAAAGAGTGCCACAGGATGTCACAGCGGGCATATAGCGGACATATACTAACCCAACCCTCCACTGCAGTTTGGATGAGAATCACCGCTAAAGAGGAGGAAACGAGTAATCCAGCGGGACTCAACTGAGGTATGCATGAATCCTGTAGGCAAGAGCCGCATCCATAAACTTAACGTGGGAGGGATATCGATCCACCCAAATTCCCGACAACTCGCAAAACATCGGAGTGGGCATTTTATCCTTGATTCATATATCGGTATGAATGCGAGGGTGTGGGTAAGAGTCTTTCAGACTTTTGATGTTGTATTGCCCGCAGGGGTTAAAAATTGAGAGAAAGAGGGGTGAGGCATCCTTGGAAAACACCTTCAATTAGGGAGGTGGGGCTGGTTTTGGACGAGAGTGAAATAGTATGTGTCCAGACCGTTCCACAGGCGCTGGAGAGAGTCGGCGGATCGGCATTTGGTTAGTCGAAGTTGTGTACTAGGACCTTAGGGCATTAAGTACCCAAACATTGTTAGACGCGCCTATTGGCTTGGGTACGTTCGAAGAGGGGAACCTTGTGGTTGAACATAAAGACAAGATATAGTGAATGCCCGAAGTCGCAAGCGTCAATTCTGTAAGGTCCTGGACTCAGTGGAGGAGATCCGACAATTAAAGTTGCTCACGAACCCTTAGTGGACGCTTATGTGATGGGCTTACATAAGCAACTGCCACCTCTGCCTTCGATCAGCCCAAAAAATTGGTTTCTCCGTGTTGTTCCAGTCTTTGCTAGCTTCGCTCCTAGTGGGCTTTCTGACACAATGATACTGGGCAAGGCAGTGTCTAGGTCTCTATTCGAGAGATCTCTTCTCTGCAGAACTCTCCCTCGGTGGTCGACTCTTAGAACAGCCTCAACGGCTGCCGCTCTGAAGCCTTCACCAGAAGATGCGGAGGTCGACGTTCAGCCTGAAGCACTGGGGCCAGCCCATAAGTTGACTGAGAAGGACATGGGTCGGCTGCGGTTCCAGCGTAATATTGGCGTTTCTGCACATATTGACTCTGGCAAGACGACGCTCACGGAACGTATCTTGTTTTACACTGGTCGGATTCGGGATATACACGAGGTTCGCAATATCCATCGGAATGCCTGTGACTAGATGGATAGAGTTTGCGGGACATGGCAGTACGTGCCAGCTGTCCTTGTTCGTGCACTTCTCCTCAGCCACAGGCGTCTGTAAATCCCCCTTGCAAATATTGACTCAAACATAAATACAGGTTCGAGGGCGTGATTCCGTGGGAGCAAAGATGGATAGTATGGACTTGGAACGAGAGAAGGGCATTACTATCCAGAGCGCCGCTACGTTCTGTGACTGGGAGGCTACCGACGTAGAGAAAGGCACCAAGCAGAAATACGCGATTAATATTATTGATACTCCAGGTTAGGAAGGTCGCTTCTCCAATTTCGTGTTCACTGAATTAGTAATCTAGGACATGTCGACTTTACCATCGAGGTTGAACGGGCTCTCCGTGTTTTGGACGGCGCAGTTTTAGTTCTTTGCGCGGTTGCTGGTGTCCAGAGTCAAACAACGACTGTGGATAGGCAAATGCGTCGGTACAATGTCCCCAGAATATCGTTTATCAACAAAATGGATAGGTATGTCGTGAATTTTTGAATAGAAAATATATTTATCCACCTTTCCTTAGGCCTGGTGCTAACCCCTGGCGAATTGTTGGTCAGATTCGGTCAAAGCTTCGCATACCCGCCGCTGCGGTGCAAATCCCAATTGGTGTGGAGGACGGGTTTAAGGGCGTTGTCGACCTCGTACACTGGAGGTCTCTATACAATGAAGGTATCAAGGGGTACGTTGCGCTTTGTGCCAGTCGAGACATGTCTTGAATTTCTATAGGTCTTCTGTTGTCATTTCACAAGAAATTCCGGAATCAGTACTCCAATTGGCCAAGGAAAAGCGAACAGAACTAATCGAGCAGCTCGCGGAAGTCGACGAGGAAATTGGTGATCTTTTGATCAATGACGAACTGCCCAGTAATTCCCAAATCGCCGAAGCTATCAGGCGCTCGACTATTGGCCTCAAATTCTCCCCCGTCTTCCTGGGCTCGGCCATCAAGAACACAGGTGTTCAGCCTCTGCTTGATGGTGTCTGCGACTACCTTCCGAATCCCTCTGAGTCTGAGGTTCTAGCTCACGACACCAACCAGCCACCGACAGCTCCCCAGGTTCCTCTTGCTCCTGCCGCCGATGCACCCTTGGTTGGCTTGGCTTTCAAACTTGAGGAGGGCAGGTTTGGCCAGTTGACTTACATGCGGGTCTATCAAGGCACTCTGAAGAAGGCCAATACTATTTACAATGCGCGTACTGGAAAGAAAGTCAAGGTTCCCCGCTTGGTACGGATGCACAGCAATGAGATGGAGGTACGAGCATCTATTAACTATGACAGCATGAGCTTAGTAGCACATCAGGATATTGATTCTATCGGGCCTGGAGAAATTTGCGCCATGTTTGGCGTTGAATGTTCGTCCGGAGACACTTTCACAGATGGATCTACGAGTTACTCCATGGTACGTTACACGGTCTTTCATTCTCACCGTGATTTAATTGTTTCTATCTCCAGACCTCTATGTACGTACCGGAGCCCGTTATTTCACTCGCCATCAAAGCCAATGGTATCGAAACACCCAATTTTTCGCGTGCGCTCAATCGCTTCCAAAAGGAGGATCCCACGTTCCGGGTTCACATGGACAAGGATAGCAAAGAGGTGACACGGAATCTATTCTATACACTTCATCATTCTGACAATGCTTCCATCGTGACATAGACCATCATCTCCGGTATGGGCGAACTGCATCTCGAGATCTATGTTGAGCGCATGCGCCGCGAGTATAACGTTGACTGCACTACCGGCAAGCCCCGCGTTGCTTTCCGTGAGACCGTTACGCAGCGCGCGGAATTCAATTATACACACAAAAAACAAACTGGCGGCGCAGGCCAGTTCGCTAAAGTCATTGGGTACATTGAGCCGATGGAGCGTGACGCTGAGACAGGTAAGGATGTCGAGTTCGAGAACGTTGTCATGGGTGCCTCGATTCCGACCAATTTCATCCCCGCTGTTGAGAGGGTGAGAGTTTGGAAAAATTAAATTGTGTGCATCATCCTGACGAGCAAATTCCAAGGGTTTCTACGAAGCATTGGAAAAAGGCACTCTGTCCGGCAACACTATTTCTGGCTGTCGCTTCGTCTTGAAAGAAGGCGGCTTCCACGCCGTCGATTCGTCCGAATTGGCTTTCAGATTGGCCACCATTGGCGCCTTCCGCGAAGCATACAAGACTGCCCGACCCGTCATCCTTGAGCCCATCATGACCGTCGAGGTTATTGCGCCCGGTGAATTCCAAAGCGCTGTCATTGGAAGTCTGAACACCCGCCGAGGTACCATTGTCGACAGCGAAGTCCGCGACGACGAGTTCACTGCAATCGCCGAAGTCGCTTTGAACGAGATGTTCGGCTACTCGAATCAACTTCGTGGTTCCACACAAGGCAAAGGTGAATTTAGTATGGAATACAAGGTAACTAAAACCATTGCTCTCTTTTTATTTATTACTTGACTTATATGTCCGTTCACAGCACCATATGCCTGTATTGCCCAATCTTCAAAAGGAGCTTGAGGAGGCTTATCGCAAGACCCTTCCCGCTGCCAAGAAATAGAAAAGTAGTATACCCCCCACCAACTAGAATACTCTATTAATATGTATTGGGTCGACCAAGCGTCAAGCTGACCACCATTAACAGTTTGATGGTCAGGAAATAATATACTCATCAATGAGGATGATCGCAGAGTTGCTATAAAGTAAAGAATGTAAGTACTTCAAAGCCCAAGTTTTTACGCTCAAAGTGTGGCGTGACCGTGACCGTGAGGTATTACTTACGTAAGGCGCCCACCTAGCCACGTTGCAGGCGACATTGAACTGGTATTTTCTTCACTATATTCCGTCCCCAAGCGAAGAACAACAATGGTACGCCGTAGCAATAGTGTCTGACAACCCTCTCAACTTACAAAATAATGCTCGAAGGCAACCGCAACGGCCACCGAGTCGGTGCCGATCGAGACCGCGCATGAGGACATGATAGTGCGTCGTTACAACCCACCTTCACATATAGATGTAAGAACTCAAGCGTAACCCAGCATGACGCGCAGCTGGACTACTACGGCAAACGCCTCGCAACATGTTCCTCGGATCGCACTGTGAAGGTCTTCGACGTGATTGATGGCGAGGCCCAACGTTCAGCAGGCGGGCATACTCTCAAGGGGTCTGTTAACGTGTCTTCCTCTTTGTTTTGGTCTAGCTTGATGTTTTTGAAGGCACACAGGACCTGTATGGCAGGTCGCTTGGGCGCATCCGAAGTTCGGCCACATCATCGCGTCGTGCTCTTATGATGGAAAGGTGCTGATTTGGAAGGAGCAGCAAGGGCAGGGACCGGCTGCTGGGGGTTGGAACAAGGTTAAGGAGCACACACTGCATACTGCTTCAGGTGTGTATTGAACATGTCGATCTCTTTAATGTCTAACTGGCGTTCAGTGAACTCTGTATCATGGGCGCCGCATGAATTAGGTGCCATATTGGCCTGCGCTTCCTCCGACGGAAAACTGTCTGTTTTAACTTTCAAAAGTGCGTAAGATCGTGTACTACTACGGTGACTTGACTGACTATATCCTTGTCAGATGATGGCCAATGGGGTGCAGACATCTTCAATGGTCACGCAATCGGATGCAACGCCGTCTCATGGGCGCCCGCTATTCAGCCCGGATCCCTCATAACACCCCAGACACAATCTCTTCCCACTCAGCCCGCCCAACCAGCCTCCCTTTCATCCGTGAAACGCTTCGCCAGCGCAGGGTGCGACAACCTGGTCCGTATTTGGGGATATCGTGATGACTCGCAATCCTGGGTTGAGGAAGAGACGCTCGAGGGACACACTGACTGGGTTCGAGACGTCGCATGGGCACCAAATATCGGACTTCCCAGGAGTTACATCGCCACTGCCTCGCAAGACAAGACCGTCCTCATCTGGACGAAGGACTCACCAACGTCACCGTGGGTTAAGACTGCCCTAGACCCTTCATCTACAATAACTTCGCCCACATCCACTGCACCCCTTCCTGCTGGGAAGTTCCCAGATGTCGTTTGGCGTGTGTCCTGGAGTCTTGCCGGAAATTTGCTGGCGGTAAGCTGCGGAGATGGAAAGGTGACTTTGTGGAAAGAGAACCTGAAGGGTATCTGGGAATGTGTCAGCGACATGAATAGCTAGACGGCTCCGCCTATTGTACGATTGTAGCATCCTCCTTTCAAATAATGATTTCGCTCGAATTTAACGCGTGTACATTGTCAAGTCAAGCTTTTACTCTAGCTTGTTTTGATCCTAGTAGAAAAGTATTGGACAGTACTAGTGACCTTGACCGTGACAGAAGAACTTCAAGTTCAACTTTTCAAGAACATGTACGCAACAGGATCACGTGTCTCTATAAGTTTCGTTGGCCCGAAAAGGCCGCAACGGATGCAGCATGCATTCGTCCGACCGTTTTTGCGTCAAGTCTGCCACCGATCCTACGCAATGTCCCTTCCATATGCCATTGAAAAACAAGTAGCTGTAGCTGCCGTCCGACGGGCCTCCCAGCTGACCTCCTCCGTCTTCAACAAACTCGTCAAGAATGAGACGCTCACAAAGGGTGATAAATCCCCAGTAACTGGCAAGTGAATTTTTGATTTTCACACTGAGAAGGGACTCATAAACCTGATTTAAAAAGTTGGAGACTATGCGGCGCAGGCAGTGATAAGCACGATCTTGAATCGTGCTTTCCCAACGGATCCTATCGTTGGTGAAGAAGACGCTGCTGAACTACGTGAGGAATCTGGACATGGCCTCCGGGATCGGATTATCGAACTCGCGAACGAGGCTATAGTAGGCGAGCTCGGCATTGGAGATAATGCTGAGTGGGGCATCGGACCCGGGCAACAACAGACGACGGAGCAGCTGTTGGATGCCATAGACCGCGGTAACCATCCCGGCGGGCGCACTGGTCGTACGTATTCTCACATGATACTCTTTGAAATCTTTACTTACTATGATACGCTAGGCATGTGGACAATAGACCCGATCGATGGAACCAAAGGCTTCCTGCGCGGCGAACAATACGCTGTCTGCCTGTCATTGATTGTCGACGCCCAGGTTCAAATAGGTGTCATCGGCTGCCCCAATTTACCATTCGACCTGGCACGGCCAGACCTCGGCCATGGTGCAATCTTTGTCGCCGTCAAAGGTCAAGGCGCAGAACAAGTGCGCTTTCGTCACCATTTTTGCACTGCATCCCAATACTGAGCTCTGTCAGATCACACTGAGTGGCAGTAGCCCTGCCCCACTAAAGATCGCAAGCATTCCCGTGCAAGAGATCAGCTTCCTGGAATCAGTCGAAGCCGCCCACTCGTCGCACTCGTTCAATGACCGCGTGTCGTCATTGCTCAACATCACTCGGAACCCCATCCGCATGGATAGCCAGGCAAAGTATGGCTGCCTTGCACGTAGCGAGGGCGCCGCATATCTTAGAATGCCGACAGGTGTCGGATACCGCGAAAAGATCTGGGTATATTGTCTTCTCTTCTCAATGCCTCTCAATATGTCTCATAATATCTATAACAGGATCACGCCCCGGGTGCTGTGCTCGTTGAGGAGGCTGGTGGTATTGTCACCGATTCTCGTGGGAAACCCCTTGATTTCGGGCTTGGACGGACGCTGGGGGAGAACTTTGGTGTGGTGGCTGCTGGGAAAGACATACACACAGTGGTGCTTGCTGCTGTCCAAAAGGCCGGCCATGAGGAAAAGGCCGAAGCTTAGGTGCGAGCCTCTTGCTTTACGAAGGGATAAGAAAATATTTATTCCACGATCTGTAATCTTACAACTCTCAAGAGCATTGCACTGCGTGGACGTGTGCTTTACCGAAGAGTCCGAGTCTAAAATTAGTACAAGGTGGCTGTGCGCCAGTATTAAAGTGGATGTGATTGCCGCAGTCAACGAAGGTTCCAGTTCCAAAAACCAAACTCGAACCCAGCATTTGTTCCTCTGACCAGCTTATTCTGCTGTTCTTTTGAAGCCAGTCCTGCAGTTATTAGAGCACGAACGTTTGCGATGGCTAATTGGTGTGTCGGCTCGTCCTATTAGGCCCTTTCGGAATGTACTCACAACTATGACGTCCACCTACTATCAAGGTTCGACTTTTTCTCTCTTTCACTGGTATGCCTGAGACCTTTATGCACACTACAAGATACGCGCTAAGGTGTTGATGACCTCTACAGACTCTGTTAATCATCGCTGGTGTCATCTACGGCATCATGCTGGTTTCAAGACAAATTTCCGAGAGCATGAACACGACGAAGGAGACGTACGTAGGACAGCAATCTTATATCGCCGTCTCATCATTCTCTCCATAGCCTGAAAAACAAAGGCCTTACAATCTCACGCGACGGAGTGTCAGTTAAGACCTCGAAACGCTTCGACAGGTCGGACTACGTGGATGCCACACAACGGTTTGTCTTTCTCCTCTAGCGAGTGAGTGGGCCCCCTTCTGACCATAGCACTATCCAGAGGATTTGTAAAAGCCTATGGTGCTGCATCTTTTGGTAAAGATAGCATGAGTTCGGGAAGTCAGCAGGATCATAACGCCAAGAGTCGACACATCCACTAGGTGCACAGTGACTTACCTACCCTTTCATTACCTCACTGGGGCCTTCCATTTGTCACCCCAAAATGCCGTCCCATAAAGTTACCTGTAGCACAAGGGGCTCTTCATAGACCCAACTCTCTTCCCCCCCGAGCACCTGTGGACCAACCGAACAACACACGGCGTTGCATTCAGTGTACCTATAAGTATTGTATCCTTATGATATTTTTATTAAAGCATTACATTATTGTGTCCATGAAATTATTAATGAACACCAGTGAGGCTGAACCATATTCTTTTGTTACTGGTAAATAGGTACGTACAGTACTGTAGCGAAGTGTATGGCACCAACAGGCTAGGTGCGTTATGCCCCCCCCGGTGCCGTGATGGCAACTCGACCGGTGTTGTGGGTTAGCATCTTGGAATTTAAGAAACTAAATGCGCCGCAGGCCGGCCCAGGACCCCCAAAGCTAGTCAAGTTGAAACAAGCAGATCCGCTTCAATTCAGCTTACAGCGTGATTTTTTCGATTTAGGCACAGAAATATAGTGTTTGAGGCCCCCGATTCTTTTTGCAAAAATCCTAGCGGCTCGACTTCCGTTACGCGTTACGGCCGGTACCACACTTCAGCACAGTTTCTGACATCGAAGTTGGAGGTCCGAATCATCCGACTATCCATAAGGTCTAAATAGAACAGAACACGTCTATTTACATTCTCTCCAACGGACGAATGCTCAACAGCCTCATTGCCGCCGCCAGTACATCCCTCGCGCACTCATACATGAACATCCTTGCCCTCGCTTTTTCTATATCCTCCTCTCCCTTCACAATGACCGTCTCCCAGGCGCTCGAGATGGCATGGCTTAACCTGAACGCAAACGTCACGATTCCACTCGCCTCATGCGTGCGCAAGGCAGTCTTGATGACGTCAGGGTATGTGCCCAGAAGGAACACGATATCGCGTGCGTGTGCCATCGCCGCAAGGGAGTCAGTGTTTATGAGTTCGGGTTTGGGCAGGGGGAGGAGTTGAGGGTTCTTGCGGCCAATAGATGCAAGGCGGACATGAGCGTATTGAAGGTAGGGGCCGGTGTCTCCCTCAAAGGACAGCATGCGCGACCAGTCGAAGACATAGTTGTTTATCCTGTGTATTGTAATTACCTCGATGAGTGAAAATGCGGGGCAAAGAGAAGATCAAAGCTAACCGCTTAGCAGCCATATCCTGAATCTTGACACCAGTAATGCCGATTTCGCGAGCCACAGTTTCCGGGTCTTCGACTGCTGCAAACTTCTCCTCGTTCTGTTTCATCTGGTTGAACATGACGTCCGCTGCCTCTTTGATAATCTGGTCAAGGAACACAACGGTGCCCTTACGGGTGCTCATGCCCTGCACGAGGCCGTAGTTGACGTGCTGCAGCGTCTTGGCCCACGGGAAGTCCATCAACTCCAGGACCTTGAAGAATTGCGCAAGGTGCAGGTCCTGCTGCGAAGATACGACGTAGATCATCTTGTCGAACTTGTACTTCTCGTATCTCTCGATGGCACCACCGATATCTCGCGTGAGGTAGATAGAAGTGCCGTCTGAGAATTGTGATTAGCTATCTCAAGAATCACACGTCGTTTGTCTACTCACCTTTTTTCCTGACAACTGCTGAACCAAGTTTCCACTTCGCAAGATCCACGATCTTGGCGCCCTCCGCATCGCTGATGAGCCCCATCTCATTCAGCCTGTCCAGCGCCTTATCCTGCCACACCTTACCCACCATGCTCTCTCCGTTATATACATCAAATTTGACGTTCAAGCGTTCGTACTGTTCCTCGTATTTTTTGACGCTGAGCTCGCGCCAAACACGCCAGTTGGCGAGGGCAGACTCCTCGCCATCCTCCATGCGCTTGAACCATTCCGCGGCCTCGACTTTGACGTTGGGGTCGGCCTCCGCCTCCTTGTTGACCTTGACGTACACGTCAAACAGGTGCTTGATTGCGTCCTTCTCGAGCTCCTCATGCGAGCCGTATTTTTCGAACCCAGTCGCGATAAGGCCAAACTAAAAGGCAATGAGTGACTTTGTACAACTAAGTTGGTTCCATCGTACTTGTGTTCCCCAGTCCCCGAGGTAGTTCATCCTCACGACTTCCCACCCGCACGACTCGTACAAGTTGGACAAGAAGGCGCCGATAATGGTGCTCCGCAGATGACCAACATGGAATGACTTGGCGATGTTCGGGCTTGAGTACTCGATAATTGCCTTCTTCCCCTTCCCGGACGCGTTCGTGCCGTACTCTGGCTTTTGTGACTCGGTGAGGTATGTGCGCGCGTGCACCTGGTCAAGCACACGTCGCACAAGTGACTCGGAGTTCAGCTGAAAGTGCAGGAAGGCCTTATCATGCGTCACAGAAGAGACCCAGTCATCTGGTTCAAACTATATCACGCAGTTAAACGCCTGCATTAAAGTAGAATGAAGAGTTCAACGCGCCTTGTTGATGACCTTGCCCGCGATCTCATCCACCTTCCCACCAAGCTTGAATCGAGGCAGCGCAATAGTAAAGTCCACACCCTTCTTTCCGTAATCAACGCCAGAGTATGCCTGCTCCAGCGTCAGAGGGGGGAGTGCCTCGGAGACCCGCTTCGCAATCGCAATACGGAAGGAGTCAAAGACACATGAGGATGGATCGGTGTCGGGCACATGTGGGAGAGTAAAGGACGCCATGAGTTTTCGTTTGTTGGTAAAAATTGGGCGCAGAGATAGAATAGGCCGCTTGAAGGAAAGATAGAAAGCCAGAACAGCAGAGAAACGGCGATTGACTCGATAAGATTTTTCGTGGTCACGCGGGTAGAGGAAATGTTGATCGGCTCGGATTGAAACTTTCATTGAAAGACGGAAGAAAACACGTCGACTCCGACAACGTTGACCTGTATCTTATCGCGATGAGGTGATTCAGCCCTCAGCCCTCTGAAAATATGTACATAGGTTCAGTGTTTAGACAGAATATAATCTTATATCAGACATGGACGTTCGAGATTCCAATGCACGTTGGGAGACATAGGATTCAATGTCACAGTAATCAACAGACTAGAGCTATGGTTCTGTGGATGATTGGGTTTGGTACGTCTGTTGCCAGAATTTATTAGGATGTCTGGTGCGGTCATCTTTATTCTCCTCGGGTAGAGTCGAGATATGAATTCAAAACCTGCGCGTGCTTAGGACATCCTAGTCTTCGTGTTCGACCAGAAGGAGGATTGCAGAGACGAAAAGGTTGTGAACCTTCCCATTTCCGACCAGATTAGTATCAGACTATCAGACGAGATCATTCAACGCGTCGACAGAGAATCAACTCTTGGATTGTGTTTGGGCCCGAAGTTTCTGCTGTAGAATATCCGTCAAGTAGCCCATGTTGTCCCGCTTTCTTGTAATAGTATCCTCCAACGTCTCGAGGTTTGTCCGGATGTATTCGACCTTATCTGAGTAGTGCTTCAGGGCTTGCGGGCGCGTCTGCGAAATGGTGATCAGAGAAAGACTAGAAGGGAAGGGGCTTGACGTGCACCTTTTCGATATAGTAGCCAGTTCCGACGTCTACGATAACGCGATCTGGGTCTGAAAGCTTCCCAGGAACGTAGAGTGAGTTGGTCAATGGTACGAGGATAGTTTTGTCTACATGATATCAATAAGTACACAAGGAGTTCGTAGACCGTGACCAACACGCACCGGCATTTTGTGGGTTCACTTCACGAACGTTCTCAATGCAATTTTTGAATTTAGCCTGAGCCTGCTTGAGTTGCGCGAAAGAGTTGGTGAGATGATTAAGTTCCTATGTGGGTCAGGTCTGGGTTAAGCACAACTTGGATGACGGTTTTGTAGGGTACTGACGTCCTCCAGCTGCTTGCGAACATCTGCGAGCTGTGTAACGTCGAGATCGCTCACGCTGATGGTCTGGGACATGATGGTAGACGAGGAGGGAGAGCTTCGTCACGGCGTGACCCACTTCATTTGGACCGTCAAATGACTGAACCAAACTTTCTCCCTTGTCACAACCTCTTCACACACATACTCAAGGGGCTCTCAAATTATCCAGCTTGCAGATTCTTGCGGAAATTGTCCAACTCGGCTGCCTGCCAGTATAACTTGACCCCTGGCTATCCTGCAAACTTCTACCACGGGCCCATCAGAACGGGTAATTTGCTTCCCTGCTTTTCGGAGCGCGAGGCATTTATAAAGTTGTGAAAACCATCAGCTACAAACCCAAAACCAGACAATAACGAAACGCCCCCCCGCCCACCACTCATAAATCTACTCAACACTCCCTACCAGGACGCGGAATATCTTTATTGGCCCTGTACATTGAATGGCACCCCAGGATCTTGGTGAGTGGACCCTTATTTCATCTCTGTTCAGTTAGCCGAACAAGTCTATGTAATTACTTCAGTTGCTATCTTTCACGCCTCGTTTCATCCAACACAAGGCAATCTCGTCGACTGGTCCCTCAAGGCGAGCGATGGTCTGTCATAACGCCAATTTTACCGATCCAAGAGTTGCTCATTGCCCACTTAGATCTAAACCTCGACAACATCGAGTTCAGCGTCCTCCCGAGTGGTCTCCATCTCGTCGACCGCGATGTTGTGTCTGTCCTCCTGGTTTCTACCCTCGCTCTCGCCCTGATAGCCACCCCTACAGGTATTTCACGAAGGACGGACAACACGGCGTGTGTATCTTCCGCCGCCGCAAAACTCAAGAGGAAGGCCAGCGTGGCTATCGTCTCTCGTCTCTTGGCATACTCTTAGCTCGATCTCGAAGACCGCGGCCATGGCATCATACGTCCGCTCTGAAGGACCTCGTCGATACCATTTACAATTCATGTGAAGACGCGGGCCTTCTACAACCAACAGAGAGCCATTGGGAGCCTGCGCGTGCATTCTTTGAGGAGCGTAAGGTGCGGAGAGCAGACATAGGGGAGTGGAGTGGATGGAGCCATGACCTGGGCGACGTGAGCCATCACTTTCTCCTGTTTGTTCGTATCTTGACAATTTCTCTCCAATAGATTTCAGAACCGAACTCACATCCAACCCTCCACCTTCCCCACCTCTTGCGCATCCTAGGCCCTTCCTCCTTGACCCTCTACAAACATGTTCTTGGACGGCGGCGGATTCTCATATACACTCACCCACCCGTTGAAGCTGCCTGCATCCTTTGTTATGCTGCTGCAGACATGTGCTACGAGGCTCAATCCTCGACCCCAGGTCTCTCACGTGAGCCCTTGAGTGTGCTTGGTATGATCACCCTCAGCGACATGGACCGCCTGAGCGCGGGGTCCGGGTGGATTGCCTGCACGACGGACGCGATATTCCTCGAGAAGCCAGCATGCTACGATCTTCTCATCGATCTGACGCATGCTGGTGCTCGCCCGGCCTTCTATGTCTCGAAACCCGCCGTACCCGCACAACCGCGGGGGCCGACACACCGCCTGTCGCCAACACGTTTTTCATGGAGCGATATCAAGCTTGTGAGTGGGCTATCAACATCTTAATTGTATTGCTTTTGCTAACATTAAGATACAGTGGAACGAGCTCGACCGAATATTACAGCTCGGGCACGAGCGATGTTGCACAGACAATGACAGCGAGCCTCCGGCGAATACCTCCCGATTTGGGGCGGCGTGGGCAGACGCATGGCGCGTGTACGAGGAGGTATGCCTCGTGTGTGCTGGTCTTTGGATGGGGCTGGGTACCTGGCGGCCTGCTAACGGCGTGAGTGATGGACGGGGTGCGGTGAACCTCGAGGGCGACGATGACCTCGGTATAAACTTTGGGAGAACCAGGGGCTCTAGCTCTGGCTCATATGTCCGCAGTCTGGGGATGGGAATTGAGGGGCGTCCGACTGGGAATACCACACCTCGAGCTTTTCGTCGTGCGAGCGCGATGTCGTGGTCCAGTGGGCGTGCGACGGTTATTGGTGCGCCGGGCGTCAACGAGGTTGGCGTGTCCAAGAGCCATGAACAACAGGGGACACAAGGGTCGTCCGTTATATCCCCGAACTCCAACGACGAGGCGGATCAACAGCTGCGTACGACGCTTGCACTGCTTCAGACGCTGCATGCACACACGGCGTTCCAGCTTGCCATACTTGCATCGTTCCTGCCTTCTAGCTCCCCATCCTCGGGCATAGTGTACCTCAGCCCAAAGGACATGGTCCAGTTCGAGCTTGGACCGCTGAGCGCCGGCGATGCGCGTTACTTGGAGTGGCTTGCACTAGAGTATGGAGGAGATACTAGGGTCGTGGTGCGGCGTGGGTGGAGGGAATTGGTGGGCGCGTTGTTGGGTTACACTTAGCCGTGACCTTCGACATCCTTATCTCGCATATACCCTATCGATTGAGTCCTTGATGTCTCGTGTCTTTGTTTTAGTGACAAATGGAGGAAACCTACACGTGGGCCTTCTCTGGCACTCATAACTGAACGTTCATTCAACCAGCTTGAAGAGTGCCGCCCTTTTGAAGATCCATACGACGATATAAGGTCTACTTCCCTGTGGTGTGCTTCTGCTAACGCATCAAATAGGAGCACCACAAGACAAAAGTTCTAGTTGCGAGGCTTTTGCTAGTATGGAGAACTCGGCCACTTGCGCCACCTGAAGAAGCGACAGCGTCATGATGACATCACCGACATCGTTGACTGTTTCCTGGTATGCCGCATAAATCACCATCATCTTATAACTACGATGCAAACTGTAGCCAATATCGCGCAAGACGTCCGTTGCTCGTCTCATTTCCTGTGGTACTACACATTGACGCCAATTCTAGTCCATGGGCCCTGTGGAAACTGTGGTACATCCAGAATACAAGCACACTCAAGATGGTGCAACCATGAAAGCGCTAGCATGGTTTGGGAACACTGACGTGCGAATCGTCGACGCGCCTGTGCCAGATATAACCGAGGAAGATGATGTGATTGTGCGTGTAACGGGCACGACGATATGTGGATCAGACCTACATTTGTAAGCTAAAACCCAGCAAATTCATGAAAAAGGCTGAAGGGCCATAGGTACCATGGGGAGATCATGACGCTTCAGAAAGGTGACATTCTGGGCCACGAGGTATGCGATTCTCTTGGTGGTACTTGGGATTTGGCGTTGACTTGGAGGATAACCGGCAGTTCATGGGCAAAGTCGAGAAGATCGGGCCGAATGTGAAAGGATTAAGCATCGGTCAACGGGTTGTCGCGTCTTTCCAGATTGCCTGTGGAGAATGCGAATATTGCAAAAAAAAACTTTCATCGTTTTGCGACCGTACCAACAACTCCTCGTCCGTTTTCCATGATCTCCCTCTCTCGACGAGATCTCTTTAACACATCCGCAGGCTGCAGAACTACATGTATGGGCAGCGCGACGCCGGCTTCTTTGGATACTCTCATTTCACAGGAGGGTTCCCCGGTGGACAGGCCGAGTACGTGCGCGTGCCCAAAGGCGCTGTAAATCTCCTCCCGATCCCAGACGGTGTCTCAGACGAGCAGGCACTCTACCTCTCAGATGTCCTCCCTACGAGCTACCATTCAGTCGTTGACACACATGTCGAGAAAGGCGATATTGTTGGCATATGGGTGTGTATTGTATCGTTCTACTTTCTACTTCGGCTTCGGTGCTAATAGGCTGGCTGGAAAGGGACTGGGCCCAATTGGACAGTGTGCTGCACGATGGGCGATACTCAAAGGCGCGTCCAGGGTGATTGGTATCGACACGATCCCCGAGCGTCTGGCGCTTGGTCAGGAGACTGGGATTGATATTATCGACTTCCAAGAGTTCAAGGACGTCCCCAAACGGATCTACGAGCTCGTCCCACGCGGCTTGGACGTCGCGATCGATTGTGGTGAGCTCCAAATCTAAATTCGACATTTTCGTCTTCGCAACACTTTTGGGATGCACATACTGAGAATCTTGCTGCACAGGCACGTTCCATGAGCCCAAATCCCTCGTGCACAAAATCCAGAAGACCCTCATGTTAGAAACAGACTCTCCGGAAACGATAAATGAAATGCTCTTCGCCGTGCGCAAGGGAGGCCGCTGCGGCATCATCGCAGCCTACGCAGGCCTTGCAAATGGTGTCAATGTCGGAGCTCTTATGGAGAAAGGTGCACGGTCAGCTCGGTCCCCACATCTACTCAATACCCCACAGAATTCTCTTACCGATTGTGTGATGCTTAGGTTGATCGGTAATGGCCAGGCACCAGTGCACAAGTACTGGAAGGAAATCCTGAACGAGTATATCATTCCGGGGAAGTTCGACCCCACTTTGTCAGTGTTTTCCGTCTTCGCTCTCTCCGAGGTTGGCGATTGTTTAATTTCCTTACAGCATGATAACGCACCGTGTGCCCATTGAAGATTTTGCGGAACTATATGACGCGTTCGATCAGCGCAAGTCAGGTGTAGAAAAGGTGTTCGTGGAGACAAGGTTTTCGGCGCCGTCTGCGCCAGGCTGCCCGAAGACGACGCGCGTAGCTGACTGGGAGGTGTGAAGGATAAGGTAGCGATGGTAATTGTTCCAACAATCAAGCCTGTTCGAGTCGCTAGTACCGCACATCCTATAGAGACAGAATGTAGGTACAGGAATGCGTTCAATGACTCTTGAGGTCATATATGGTTCAACAAGCATGGCGGCTGGAGAGGCCGACAGAGCCGAATAAAATAATTCGATCAGATGCTCTCCGAGTTGCAAAGAACGAATTGAGTCCAATGCGCACAACAGTGGCTAGGGTTCTCAGTGGGTTACTTGGTAGATTCGGGGCCAATTTCGTAGTGAGCGCTTTGGACAAGTTTGCGGACTTCGGATGTCGCCGAACCACAAAGGCTCAATTCAACATCCGATGAGAGTCTTTGTAACTTCAACTTGCGACTAAGGCTCAACCTTGAAGCTTTTGGCGCTTTGTTCGGCACTAGCAGTTGATCGATCTACCTCTGTATGCCGTTATCGTGTATGTATATTTCAGAGAGGATGTTCCTCCAAACAACACACTCTGGAAGTTATCGCGACCGATACTACAATCCTTAATGCGCCACTGTTCCTGGGTCTCGTGGAACTTCGCCATCCAAGGTGCTACGGAGCTCTCATTGGACTGCTTAGACAATTGATTCTGACATTGTCCAGCTGAGCCTTTCTGACCACAGCCTTTTACCCGCCTCGCACCTTGATTAAGTCACAGTGCCACCTGGCCACTGGCCAATCCAAAGAGTGTATATAAATCTTCGGGCATCACCCGTTTTATCCCCTAGCCTCGGACCTTTCTGTCTACCTTGACCTCTCCTTTACTTTATACACTATTACTAATCATGTCCGAGTCTGCGACCGCCTTGCCTGGAGCGGGTAATCTGAGCTTGCTCGATATTCTGTGAGTACTTATCTTGATTTATATACAAAGATAACCATTTTGACAAAAACCAAGGTCCACTTTCAGTAATGGAGCCGTTGGCTCTGATGTTCATCCACTGGTCCTGGAGGCCGTGTGAGTTACTTGAATAACACGGGCAACAACATTAACATTTTCCTTTCTTAGTGTTCAGATTGTTTTGGCACAGACAGATGAGGAAGTTTCGCATTCCACTGATGCCCCCCAGACCTTTCATGCCGTAATACCTTCCCTTCCTGCTGCCCTTCCTCTTTGCGCTACGCCAGATCCTCCTGTTCCATCTCAGCCAACTCGTGCCATGCCAGCTACACCTTCTCGCGCGCACAAGGAAAACCCATACTGGCATCTGACACAGCTATCGCCTCCTGGGGACAAGTAAGCAGCATCCCTCCTATCTTTGCCTCGCTTCGCTTCACTAACCACCACCACCATCAAGTACAGAGCAATGGTTCCCTACTCCCACATACGACGACTTTTGGTCCAAGTTCCGGCGGAGTGAAAATGACATGAGGCAACCAGTTGTGCCCACCTGGCCGTGCACGCCACAGCCCTCATTCCCCGAGTCTTGTCCAACGACACAATATCCTAGTCCCATTTCACCGACCCCTGGGCAACGTCTTTCACCACTCCACCCTCTTTCAAGTCAGCCTAAAAGAAAAGCCAGCTGCCTCGAGAAGGTGATGGACAATCATCCTTCCCTTGCGGAATTCATCCGCGCCATCCCCTCCGGCTCACAGGACGCCCTCGAACAGTTGAAATCCTTCCCTTGTAACCAGTGCCGTGAGCCTGTGGGCAGCAGCCCTGCTGCGATCTGTGCCCATCTCACGGAGACACATGGAATTGTGGGGAGGAAGACCCGCACCACGTGTATTTCTCCTGGCTGCGAGAAGAGTGTGATCGTAGGTCGTATGGGGGCACATATTGCTGGGCATCAGAACTACGCCCAAGTGAGATGCGGGCTTTGTGGGAAGAGCTTTAGTAAGTCGGAGTCTGCTCTCCAGCACATGGCCATGGGGTCCTGTCGCATATTGCAGGCAGCCGAGGAGGCTCAACGACCAAAGAAGCGGGTGAAATATGTGAGAGCTCCAGCGAGCCTTCAACACATCCCTTTGGTATAAAGTTTGCGGATGATCTTGTTAACTATCATTATCGTACAATATTTTTTTAGTTCTAGAACGAGACCATGATCTCGACTTGACCGTCCCACTGCCTATCTTACCTCAACCTTTCTTCCCGACCAATCTTCTTGAAGTCGTGCATCAACGATGCTGTTGAGTTCCTTCGCCTTCTGCACCGCGATGTTGACAATTTTGAGCACTTCGTCTGTGTCCAATGGGACGCCACCCAATTTTTGCAGCACACAAAGCTCACGCTGAGCATTTAAGGCAATTGTCAGGAGTCCCGCGCTCAACCTTTGCTCGAGCTGCGTAGGATCGATGATAGGGGGGGTCGCAGGGTCGGGAAAGAAGGCAAAAGTGAAGCAAAACGGGGTGTGATGTATCGCAAGTGGTATAGGTGCTCGTTCTGTGGGTTCGTGCTAAGATATGCGTCATTGAACTGGACCATGAGTAACTGAGCAACATTTAAACACACCACTGTGACTTCGTCGCCAACTACCTCCACGTCTGGGCGTCGGAAATGTTTGAGAGCAACCATTCCTGCTAGACAGGCACAATCCAGCATGTTTCCCGCATCGGACAAGAAATGCAGCGTGAGGCGAATATGCCACACCTAATCAGCGGATTAGCTCTCTGTACCGGCATGTCAGAACGCGTTGACTCACTCGTTGCCCTGCTAGAATACACAGCGACTCCTTGTCCACTGCATCGCTCCGCTTGAGCACTTTGTCAAGCATTCGTGTGATGGTCACCTCTTCGTCGGAAGGTCTGAGATGAGGTCAACAGGGCACGAAATCATTCCACCGCAGCCACATACCTACCGACCAGGTTCATACTCGCTTGATGCCATAGGTGAAATCTCCGAGTGTATTGTGATCATCCCCTCGAACGGTCGCTCAGGAAGTGGTTTGACCATCTTTCCTTCAACTTGTGCAAGGACCCTGTCAAAGGCTAAGGATTTAGTTAGCGCCATGACTATGTTTCACCGCACCTCGTTTTCCCAAGAGAACATTCAACCCAGCCAAGATCATCACCGAAAGTCAGGATTGGAGCTCGAAGTTCCATGGGAAGCCGGCCATCGAGTCTTAAGGATTCCTTCAAGCTGGCGAACAAAAATTCTTTTTCGGGGATCGAGGGCGATGGCGGTCTCATGGGTGCTCGAAGTTTCAGACAAAAGAGTTGTCGTTGAGTTTATTTGCTAAGTCCCAATCAAGGCTGGAGATAACAGACCATCTCATCTCCCATCTCTTCATTTCTTCGCTCACTATGGTTCGCTTAATCACACATAACCTGCTGGCCTGCCATGTAAAAGGATGCAATACAAACAATTTTCCCTTGGAGTTCAGGGACGTAGAGATTGAACTACGGGAAGCAGAATTCAACCCGGACTTTTTGAAAGGGTTCATGCCTAAAATCGAATGGAAAGCCTTGGTCGATTCTGCAAGGCAGGTGAGCCTTGTCCTCCAATACTACACTCGAAATATGTGATCGAATGAGGATACAGTTGGGTGACACTACATTGCCACCGGAGCTCCCTGACATGCTCGACGATGACTTCTTGAAGAATCTACACCACGTCTTGCTAGAGGTATGATGTTCTTGTGAACCAATCTGGACAAAACCAACGATTCTTTCATTGCAGATCCACGTCGAGGAAGGGACCATGACATGTCCGAATTGCAAACACGACTATCCTGTCTTAAATGGCATTCCAAACATGGTAGGGCTCGAGGCTCGTCTTTCTCTACTTTCACTAATCTATCTTACTAGCTCTTGGCCGAACATGAAATCGGCTAGCTTTAACCAATCTTACGGTGTTCATACTTCTGACGTAAAAAAGAGGTTCTGATTAGTACAGATTTAAGTTAACGAGCGAAGCAACATTCTCATAGGCTCCATCCAGCGATGTGAGTACTTAGACTACCCATGCAAAGTATATAAGGTGCATAACAATCGGATATTACTTATCAAGACCCAAGCGTAGTCAAAAATTAGGCTGTTGCCAATGTTTCCTTCAGCCCCTTCAAGGATGGTGAAAAGAAGTATTCTCCTCCCCGAGGAACAACGAACGCAGGAGCCGTAAGGGCCGTGGCGGGAGTGTTTGGATCTGTCCCCGAGAAGGTCCTAGCACCTTGGCCTATGATAGGGTCCAATCTGCTCATAGTCAGTACGAGATCTAATGTCTCAACGTTGAACACGTACCCCGGTACTGCTGGCGCAGCGCCAGGAGGGAAAGTTGGGTTATTTGCCCAGCCTACGTAAACATCGATGCGATTTAGCAATCAGCTCTATCAGTGGGGGGGAACGCAACTCACTCTCCTGAAGGAACGCAAAGCCGGTCTTGATGGACGTCGAGTAACATGCAAAGAGCAATCCGCGCCCGTGTGCCGTCTTGTTCGAATTGATCTCGTCCTTCGTAAGCTCTGGGCCAAATTGGACGCCACGGCGAGCGATCCGGTTCTTCTCAATAGATATTCCAGCCCCGAAGTCCTCCAGATCAGCGCGAGGAAGGGTCTTTCGGATGTGTGCAGAAAATGGGCAGATTTTCTGGAAGGCGCCTTCTGCCTGGAAACGGAAGTTGTTGTTCCTGAAAGACAAAAGGTGAGCAAAGACGATGGGCGAAGACACTTTCCACTTGCCTGTGAGGATCAGCAGCGAGCTCTGGGTCGTCATCAAACGGCGATAGATCAATGGGAGCACCTGATGTAAGACAGGGGTCAGTTTGTCGTACCCAGTGCCGAAAGTAAAATATCACTAACCACTCTTCCACCTGCCAACCATTCTAGCGCCCAACAATTCGCTTCCCTCTTCGCGAGATAAACCTGGGACGGGGACGGGATTATCCTCGAGATACTTGTTGAACTCGGGGACGTTCTGGAACAAGTGGCGGAATGTGAGGTAGCTTCCATCGACAGCCCAGGCTGGGCGGGGCGAAGGGCCAAGATCGCCATCATGTCCTGTTACGAGAACGCCTGCTCGGACGGGCTTAGGTCCCGGTAGAGGGTTCGTATCAAAGCCAATGACAGACGGGTTCGAGATGCCGTCCAGGAATCCAAAGCTGTACGAATGCATGGTTGAATAGATATACCAGCACCGAGTGGGTATTAACTCACTGCTCGTGGCCAGATTCTTTCCCTGGGCGCACATCTCCAACTATTGTGGTCACTTCCTTGATAGAGGCCCCAAAAATGTCTTTAATCTCCTTGAGCTGCTTATTGACAGTGCCATGACTGTCGCCCGAGATGAGGATAACAGCATGGATATCCTGCAAAAATTCGGGCTCCCAGTCCGGCGCGCCTGTGCCAGTGACTTTGTCTCCCAAGTTCTTCGCGTCGTCTTTCTGACCCAGCTTGAAATTGGGCTCGGTGCTAGTCAGGGTTGTGTCATCGATACCAAGCTAAGTTGCCGCTGATCAGTAAGCGTGTAGAGATGATCGTTGGTCTTGGAGCCGTCAACTCACCGCTTGAAATCCTTTGTGTGAGAAAGCAATGTTCACTCCAACCATCGTGATCAGGGTCTTGTCGCCTTTCTTCTTATGGTCCTCGATAGTCTTGCGGTCCTTCAAGACTTGAGCCGTGGTCTTCACCAGGGGGGTAAATTTGGAAAGCTGGCTCCTGAAGAGCTTGACATTGGCAACCTGGAAGAAGAAATACGTCTGCGTCTTCTTTGGGAGGCCGCTCCTACAATGATGGGTTGGGTCCCCACGCACTCGTCGAGGGACTGGTGAATGACGTACAATATGTCTCCTTGGATGTTGTTGAGATCTAAGGCAGGAGTCGGCGCTGGGACGGGTTGCTGTGACATGATTGAATGTCTGTCTGTAGAAAGTGATAGTTAGGATGGAAGAAGTGTAGGTGGTAAAGGAACCACAAGATTGATATGTCCTCATTCAACTCATCTGCGCCTTATATGTGCGCGCCTCTGAGGGGACAGAATGAAGATGCCGTACGAACGGATGCTGTGCGCGCGGTGGATACCGACCGGAACTCATTCTCCTTTCTGAGGGTTCAAAATGCCGTCCGAGTGATGCGGAGAAGTGGATGCAGTTAAATGCATGGTCTTGGATTGGCCAACCAAACATCGGTTTCATTCAAGTGGCGTATGTCAACGACGCCTGAGGCACATCCGCTGCGCAGAATGTTCAATGAGATTCTGCTCTTTGAGATTTGCTATACATATAAACAAGCCTGGGCAAAAGTAATGAATATGTGTACAATTCGGATGCAACGTACTGGCATTGGTGTCATTGAGTGTACATAATCCCGAGCTTCATGAGGGCGGTGGACCTGCGCAGGGGGTATATTCAATAGTCTACGCCGAGTTCGGGCACATTCATTTCTGTGAGGGGCTGGGCCCGCAGTCATCACAAGCGACCACCAGCTGTCTGTACAGCGCTAAAGGTGCTGAGCTCATCATAGACCGGTCAGCGGACGCGTAAGCAGAACTGCACTCGCACTTGTTTCAGCAATGTCTTGTTCGGGTTGCGTTCGGGTCCTCCCACCACCGACTTTAAAGGAGAGAAGTCGTGCCAGTCTGATGCGGGCAGCCTTCGCCGACGTTTCGGACCAGCCAGCACTGGAGCATACAGCTATAGGCATTTTTGAATCTCCTTTTGCTCAATCAAATTCGATGGGAAGGATTAAGGCATGATTATATTGAGAGGTGCCACGATCGAGATAAAGACCTTGTCGCTCCAACAATCCTATCAAGCCTCTGTGAATTCCAGGAACGCGAAAAGTATGGAAATGGCTAACCAGGTCTGTCCCACAGAAGCAGAGACTGGCGAAACGATGGCCAGACCAAGACTTCTGCGCTTGCCCTGCCGTCACGATTGCTTGGAGTTGCTCTAAGCCATCGCCCGTCCCTTGCCTGTCTCCATGTTGTTTCATCGATCATAATGCAAGTAGACCCACTTGGTGGAGGGGACCATATGGCGAAAACCCCACCCGACTGATGAATAATCCTGTCAGCGCATTGCCACCGATTGGGGGGGTATCAGGCGCTTCTGGATAAAATAGAAAGCCGAGATAGAGGTGAGGCGTCTGGCGGTCAACGAATGAAAACTTCGCTCCGTCTTCAAAGGATTCAGATTCAAGTGGGAGTTACATAGTCCGACTCTGTGTCGATGTTCGGGGGAGCAGTATCGCAGGAATCCAGCACATAGTGTTGGATGTATTGAACATCAATGGATAGGCGCAGACAGTGAACACTGGTAGAACATGAGTTTGTGGAGCAACCAAAGTGTCCGGTTCATCGGTCCGGCAGATGCCCGAACTTTCAATTGCTCGGTCACTGTCAGCCCACGACCACCCGTACCGGTACGTACCATACCGGAAGCGCACTACCGATTCAAGTGGAATTCCGTGGTTCAACAGGAGCCTTAGGAATACGCGTTCCGATACTGTTCAGGTTATAGGAAATTCTCAACCTTCCGTATGTGTTCCGAAAGGCATATAGAAAAACTGGATTGAAGACATTGCAAGCGAAGGCGCTTCATCATACACAAGGTTCTTACACTAAATGGCCTTCCTCAACATACCCGACGGTTCCATACGTATTTGTACCGATAGAGGTGGAACTTTTTGTGACGTTCATGCGTACGTCGCGATTGCCTCAAATCACCGACATCTGCTCACGATCATCAAATCCATCCCTTTAGATCGTACCCTGACCCGGAGAACCCTGAGGAGAGGAAGGAGCTCGTGGTCAAACTTCGTACGTCGGAACGCATCTCATTGCGAGCGTTGTTCTAACCGATTTACATTGTAGTATCCCAGGATATTGCCAACTATAATGACGCACCCACAGAAGGTATACGGCGTGTACTAGAGACGGTTACTGGGGAGAAAATACCGCGAGGATCTACTCTGGAAACTGAGAAGATAGGTATGTATCATGTGTCAACATCGCTCTTGACGCGAAGTGAACGAAAAGTTGTACACAGACTACATCCGACTATCAACGACTGTTGCTACCAATGCGCTCCTCGAACGTAAAGGACACAAGCATGCACTCCTTATCACGCGTGGATTCAAGGATCTCCTCCTAATCGGCAACCAGTCACGTCCAAAGATCTTCGATCTCAACATCCGTCGCCCACATCCACTCTACTCGACTGTTGTCGAGGTCGATGAACGTGTCACACTTGTGGGCTACACATCTGATCCCCAGGCAGAAGCGCATGCCGTGCAGTTTGACCAAGACGGAAACGTATCGAAAGCGTACAGTGGAAAGGGGTGGGATGGCGAAGGCAATGCTGAGGGCCCGGGTGACATTGTGAAAGGAATTTCGGGGGAGGCAGTGCGGATTTTGAAGCGACCAGGTCAGTTGTTCTTCCTCCGTCTTCAACAATTTCTAATGGGCGCCTTCAGATATCGACGCGGTTAAGCGCGATCTCCAGAAACTTTACGACGAGGGATACCGTTCGCTGGCGATAGTATTCGTTCATTCGTATACTTTCGCAGACCACGAAAAAGTGGTTGGAGAACTGGCTCGCTCCATCGGCTTCACCCACGTCTCTGAATCAGCCCAGCTACTTCCTATGATCAAAATGGTCCCGCGGGGAGTTTCTTCGACTGCCGATGCATACCTCACGCCCATCCTTCGTGAATACCTCGATGGCTTTTTCAAAGGGTTTGACTCCAAGCTTCAAGGCAGTCATGTTAGCGGCCCGAGAGTGGAGTTCATGGGAAGCGATGGTGGTCTCGTGGACCTAAATAACTTCTCTGGTCTGAAAAGTATCCTCAGTGGACCTGCAGGTGGTGTTGTTGGTTACGCCTTGACGAGTTGGGACGCTCAGAAGAAGCATCCCATCATAGGGTACGTCTGCTTCTAGTCTCCGTCGAGGTGCTCATATTCATGCTTTTGTTATGCAGCTTGGACGTCGGAGGAACCTCCACAGATGTTTCTCGGTTTGACGGAAGATACGAAGTCGTGTACGAGACTACAACTGCAGGCGTGACGATTCAGTCCCCCCAGCTCGATATCAACACTGTCGCTGCAGGCGGTGGTTCTTGTCTGACATTCCGCAATGGCCTCTTCCTCGCCGGACCGGAGAGTGCTGGAGCCGAACCTGGGCCAGTTTGCTATCGGTGCGCTCATCCCTGGCTTGTTCCAAGCCCTTTGGCACTGACAACCATTTCAGAAAAGGAGGGCCGCTAGCCGTCACCGATGCGAATCTCATCCTTGGACGCCTTATTCCAGATTATTTCCCAAAAATATTCGGAAAGTCAGAAAAGGAGCCTCTCGATGTGGAAGCGTCTAGAGTGGCCTTCGAGAAAGTCACAGCGGAGATTAATGCCAGTCACGATGGGGAACTTTCTGTCGATGAGATCGTATATGGGTGCGTTGCTTGCCTTCTGTAACTCGCCCTTACAAATCATTAACGTCGCTTCAGATTCGTAAAGGTTGCAAACGAAACAATGTGCCGACCAATACGAGCTTTGACTGAAGCGCGAGGCCATGCGACCTCCAAGCACATGTAAATTGTCACACACACTGATGTATGACATCCAGTTGCTCATCTTCATCTTCACAGATTAGCCAGTTTTGGAGGTGCCGGGGGTCAGCACGCCTGCGAGATCGCGAGTCTCCTCGGAATTAAAACGATTTTGATTCACCGGTACAGCTCCATTCTTTCAGCTTATGGGCTAGCACTCGCGGATAGGTGGGTTATTATGCTCGCTGACGCTTTATGAGTATGCTCATTTTTTGATACAGAGTCTACGAGCTGCAAGAACCATGTTCGACCTTCTACAACGCAAACAACAAGGGTTCTCTTATTGAACGTTTGGATAAGATGACGTCCAGCGTGAAGACCGAGCTGACGAGGCAAGGCTTCCAAGAAAATCGTGTGCATGTCGAGCGCATGTTGAACATGCGCTTTGAAGGGACCGACACGGCGTTGATGATTTTGGCGGAAGCTGACGGAAAAGAGGACTTTGAGGCCGCGTTCTATAAGGCGTATAAATCGGAGTTCGGCTTTGTGCTGGATACCAAGAGCATCATCGTCGACGATATCAAGGTACGTTTCGGTCAGGAACCACCGCGTTTCCGTTGCTCACTCCTGATCATTGTAGGTTCGTGGAATCGGCAAGACGTTCGATAGCCTTGGGAAGTCCGTCTATTCTGAGGTCGCTGAGTTGGCCATCCGAGATGTAGACAAGACGAAGGCAGATACCACATACAGCGTGTATTTCGATCGCGTCGGGCGGGTGGATGATACGCCCGTCTTCTTGCTGGACAACCTCACGGTCGGCGATAGTCTCGACGGACCTGCAATGATCATCGACCAGACGCAGACTATCGTGTTAGTCCCCGGAGCTCGTGCGGTGCTCACGAGTAAACATCTGTATATTACCTTGAAATGAACCCTGTATCTAGCGAGATGTAGCGACCACCAGACGTATCTGTCGACGTAGCTGATGGGACTTGATGGATTAATGTATATTAGACCACTATCGTGTATGACTGTATGGGTACCTGCGGAGATACGGTGTATGAAAGCGTTGCACTCTTGTATTGAAGAGTCGTGAGTAAGCTTCGACTTGGAAGCAACATGGACACAACTTTTGAGGCCCCTGTCAGGTTTGATTGCCGGTGTACAGCCACTGAATTCCAAGTGTCCTGACACAGTATAAATTTGTTGCTGATCTCTTTGGACTCTGACCTCAATGCGAAGTGCCTTATTCTACCTTAATCGCCGTTCCTGCGCCACTGAAAATACCATAGGCCTCTGTGAGCCTCAAACTCTCTGAGTGTGAATCGAGGATCGACAGTTGCCATCTGTGTCATATTTGATCTACCGGTTGCTTGGAGCCAAAGTTTAATTAATTTTACCCATGCCTCGCAGGTCCACTCCACAAGAAGCTCTCGGGTTTCCATCTCTCCTCCTCCAGACTTCCATCATCGTCATTTGTGCCGTTTTCTCTAGGCCATGTCATTCCTTCACCGCCGTTCCTTTGCCCCCGCTGTACTCTCTTCTGCTTCTGAGGATGTTCTACAATCAGTGCCTTTCCCACCAGCAGTGGAAAATATCCACGTATCATCTCAACCACATATCATACCTCTCATCACAAAAAACCGCAAGACTTCTGCAGGAGAAATCATCAGACGCGTTTCTACCCTTCTAAAGAAGAAAAGGCAACCCGCTTTCGAGCCCCTCGATATCCGGGCACCCCCAGAGTCGCGCTGGAGAGCCATTAACGACGACAGCTCCTCCCCGACAGAGTCAGACGTATCTTTCGATGACATCCGACGGCCAAGCGGACTCGGCCGCGCCGCCTCCATTTCATCCAACCGTTCCCTCCCGCCCTCCCCATTCACCGCAATTGACGAAGAATCGCCCTTTCACCTAGCGACGAAGACTGGACGTGAGAGAACGCGGGCGCTCAGCTCACCCAACCCAGCCCGGTTAACAGTCATGTCCGACGTGAACCATATGCCATCCTCTATCAGCATGGCACTCCGTAATAAGGACCGTCCACCTCCACCGATGCCGCAGGAAGTGTTGATTGGTATCCTGTCATTCACTCCCCGGGGCGCGGTCGCATCGCATGCTCGAACATCAAGCGATTGGTGTGCAGCAGCGAGATCAGTCTTCTACGAGGCGCTTGACCTTCGTACACTTCGCCCTAAACAGGTCGAGCTGCTGGTGACTCTCCTGGCCTATCGACACGACTTGACTGATATGGTGCGATCACTTGAATGTCATGTATGGCCAGATTTTTTTCCACCCCAACAATCCGCTACCAATGGAACCCATTCGCAACATCCTTCATTCTCTCCAGCCTTGACCGCTGTCTTCACCATTGCATTCCAAAACATGCATCTCATCACGTCGGTCGTCCTCCCCTCTTTCGATCACACATTCCTTCGGCATCATAGTGCGTTTGGACTTGGAAAACTCACGATCCTATCCCATACCATGTCACTTAATGAAACAACGCAATTATTCGCTTGGTTAGATGGTCAGACTAACATCACAGAACTCGCATTTCCTAATTTATTGGACTCGAACAATACACCCCCAGAAAGTTCTCTTACTATACCCAGAACCTCCCAGTTTCCGAACAATATACTCGCAGACAGCTCTAATACTTACGATGCGTCCACACCACTTATCACTCCCTCCGGATCCCCAAGCTCTCCCTTCGCCCTCCTTACCCCGACTATTCCGGTATCCCCATTCTTTTCGCTAAGCCTCCTCCCAGCTTTGACGACTCTTGTGGCGACGCCTTCCATTATCACCTCCCTGGCCACAACCAGACACATCGCGACCCCTCGACCCTTGCAGCGCGTCACTCTCACAATCAACAGCACACTTTACACAGGCCTCCGGCCCGCTGCCCTGCTCAGCCCTTTGCATGGAATCCACACCCTCACATTAAAGTTCAGCTCTGCCGTAGACAGACGAACGATCGGGAAGATTCTCAGCGCGGGTGCAGCTTTGATCGTACCACCTCCGACAGAATCTTCAACGCCGTCCGTCACGGAGACCGTAGACTCAACCAGCAGCCATTCGAAAGCCCTGCTCCGGAATCTCGAACTCCAGATATCAGAGCAGGCAGATGGGGCAGATTTGGTAAGCTCCTGCTCCCATGTCATCGACCCTGTCCGGTACTAAACCATTTCATTGCTCAATAGGCCCTGTACAAGACAATCTCGTCTTCCATCTCTCGCTACCAGGGCCTTGTGGGCATCACATGTCGCTACGCTCCAGTACTTTCCTCAGAACTCAGTCGCACCGAGCCAGTAAGGCTCACTGATCGTGAAAATGCACAAATTATGACATGGACGAAGCACTGCCCTTCCTTACGCTCTATTACACTGCTCTCCGGGGCCAAGTGGGAACGTGTCGAAGAAATTAAATAGTGCTCGTTGATAGATTATTTAGTTACTGATCTACAACTACTTATACGATATTTTAGGGGAGTGCAATAAGGAAGGCATCTAACCAAATGTGATGCGACTGCCAAGGGTGACGAGTATGTGTATGTATGTAAGACTATGGGGGTGAATCAAGATGGTGTGCAGGCTAAGACTGAAGGGGTTTGGACGTCCAGATGACAGGCGAAATGGGGCTTTCCACCAGGATGGGAAGCACGAAATGGGAAACGAGGCTGATTGGAGACCTGGTGAAATAAAGAAAAAATAGATGGTCGTGGACGGTCATAATACGTCATAATGCAAGAAGTGTTGGTGGTCGGGCTGGGGTAGGATCGCCGAAAGTTCATAGATTCGAGGAGGTAAATCGGAAGAAATCACACTGTAATGGGGTGGATTGCAGGAGATCGGAATGCTGGTCCGGATAGCCAAATGCGGGTGACAGGAGGCACGAAAGGTACAAGATGGATCACATAAGAATGGAGTCCCCAATGAGAGGATTATGCCCCCTCTTTTCTCGCCTTTCTCTGTGGTGCGTAATCGAGAATCGAATCCGTCATTCCCTACGGGCCAGCATCAGTTTCAACGGGCACATATCACCCCAAGCTGGACTCACCGTCGCGGACGACCACGAGCACCGTCATGATAGCTACTCTGATTGTGCCCTGCCTCATGATCATCTCGGAACAAGCCTGAACCGCTTCTGGGAGTCGATGGCCTTCTCGCCGCCGAGATAACCTTCCCAGTCTTTGCTGAAATCAGAGGAAGGGTGCGCGAAGGACCGGGATGTGAAGCAAACTTCCGAATGGGTGGCATTGAGCGGACTGAGAAGCTCTGTTCGGGCGTTGATGCTACTGCAGACGTTGACTGTGGTGTAGGCAAGCCCTGTTTAACCACCGATGTTAGTGTAGACGTGCTCCTGAGCCCGTCGACGTTGGTACCGGTGTCGATCGGAGGTACTGCCTGGTTGCTGCGCTTGTATTGGGACGGCGACACACCCCTACCTCCTTTTACAGCGCGCTGAAAGGGTATGGCGTGGTCTAGAAGACCTTGGTCAGCTCTCCCGTCTGCCATAATGACATCAGCATCAACAGACACCGTCGAAGGTCGAGGCGCCATAGGCTGTTTAGGTGACAATGGGGATGGGACACGCGGAGCTACTATAGCGGAGGTAGGACTCAGGGAGCTGATCAGGATGTGGTCGAGCTGGGATTGCAAGTTGGCCTCAGGGTCTACAGGCGGTAACAGCTGAGTGTGATGCTGGCGGTGTGGATCGATAATTCCCGAACCCTCTAAACTTCCAGATGCCGTCTGATTGATCCTCATTCTTGCGGCGTGTAATGGGGCAAGTCTACTTGTGGACGACGACGGGGGTGGCGTGAAGGTCAACATGGGAGGGGACTGTCGCGGTTCTGCTTTGATATTGTCCATCCTAAGAGTGCCGAGTGCAGGTGTTGACATCCGAGAACCCTGGCGTGAGGTCGGTGTGGGCAATGGGGCGGATGCAGAAGCCGAAGGAAGAGATGTAGATGGAGCGGGTGTGAGGGAGGCGTTTGTAGTGGAGGATGGGGGTGTGGGCATATGGGATGTTTTGGTCGGAGGCGCAAACTTCCTTTGTGTGGTGATGCCCCGATTATCAGTCGACGGTGTAGGGACTGTACCAGTAGTGGTCGGATTTTTCGATCTTGTCGGTTTCACGGAGGGCTTTGCTATCTGTGTCTGATTCATGTCTTTTGTTGCTGTAGCTGTCGCGGCCACCTTGGAAGCAGGGCGCTTGATTTTCGTGGTTGCTTTGCTCAAGCCCTTGTCTCCTACAGCCCCAGCGATCGGTCGAGGAATAGTGGTCCTCACTGGAAGTGAATCTTTGACAACGGGTCGGCTGTCGTCGTCGTCGTCGTCGTCCTCTGAATCCGAAAGCACCAGCTTGGTCGTCCTCCGCCTCTTTTTCGTGAGTTCAGGGAAATAGTCGGCATCGTCGGAATCAAGTTTGTTTGCATTTCGTTTCCGCTTAGGCGTAGTGAGAGTAGTAGCGCGTCTGGTACTGCTCGAGGCAATGGGTGCGGAGACCTTTTCAGGTACAGGGGCAGGTACAGGAGCAGTGGTCAACGCTGAAGGGGTAGGGAGATTGCCCAAGCCTTTGCCCTTGAGGCTCAGATTTGGGACCTCCTTTGTGACGAATGCGACAAGGTCCTTGTACATTTTTGCAGTCGTACCAGGCTTTAGTGATGCCCTCATCTTCCGGATTATGTCGGCCAACTGTGCTGGGGAGTACTTCGTGCGATACATATGTATCATAACCCCTGCGAGGACAAAGCACTGCGATTGGATTGACGACAAGCAGTCCATCAATTGTGGGCTATCATGGATCAAGTTAAAGATGTCGATGACGCCAAGTGCAGCGTCTCGTGTCTCCGGGGTGGCTATGGCCTTCTTCTCCTTCGTCTTTAAAAATGTTTCAAGACGCGCAAGCTTGACCTCAGAGGTAAGACAGGCCGATTTTTCTTGAAATTCTTTGAGCATGACGGCCAGCTGCCCGAGCATGAAGAAGTCTCTGCCCTTTGACTTCTCCCACCCAAGATAGTCGCGGAGCCCTTGTGATGCCTGCCGATGCATTGCACGCACCAAGTCACCGTTGATTCCATTGATTGCTCGAAGGCGTTCTGGTAACATGCTTCAGACTCTATTGGGAGAATATCAATTCAAAAAACACTGACCGTTGGGAGCTAAAGCAACTCCATTTTGGACTCGCTATTCAAGTGAAATCAGCTGGATTTCAGAGCGTGATTGGGCCAGAGTATACCTGGAATATTTCACGTTCATCATGCTCATCAATATCTTTATATCGACAAGTAGGTATCATGGTCTGCGCAAACCGCTGTCGCTGACCCGGTGTGAATGGTAGGCCTCTCTTGCCGGCAGGCACTTTCTTGTACCACATATCGCGGTTGAGTTGCCTGTGTGAGCGTATAACTCAAATTGCGATATGGGAATGAATGAAAAAACTTACGAGTCGCGATCTACATTTGGGTCAAGAATTCGTCAGCGATACAACATCGACTGCTATAGTATTTTCTTACACGAGATCTAGGGAAAAGGAGTTAGGTCAAAGAAGGTCAAGGAGGTTTGATTACGCACTTCTCCGTCCATAAATCTAAAGAATCCGTGAGTAAACAAACACTTACGAAAAAGAACTGTGGTACTTACTGTTGAATGGCAGTGATACGTTGTTTACCATCTATGCAGACCTTTATCTTCACCCCATCCTCACCAGGTCTTTCAGCTGTATTCGAATATGAAGGCAGCTGATTCAACGAGGAGGGGATATAACACTTACCAAAGACAAGTGGGAAGACCACGTAGTTATGCATGAGGGAATCGATGAGAAACCCTTGCTTTGTGTCACACCAAACGACACCTGCGGCAAGAATGATTTATGATAGCTTCGACGAACCACAAAGAACAATGCTAACATCGTTGGTACTCCGCATTCAAGTCAATCGTGTTCTGCTTGACTTCGTCTGGGTACTGTTTAGGAGATGTGAAAAAGCTTAAATTCCATATCACTCACTGTAGATAGACTCTATGGGGGCTGTTGCTTGATGCGGTTCCGTGAGTCGAGCTGTTTCTGACTTCTTTTCCTTCTTATCCACTTTGGGCTTTGGAGGAGGAGCTTTCACAGTGATAGCTCGGGGTAGGCTAGCAAGAGGACGGTCTGACTCGCTGTCGGACGAGAGGTCGGTCAGGTCTGAGTCTTCGCTATCGCCAAACATGCCGAGCACGAAGGGTGACTTGAAAGTGAAATTTGGCGGGATGGACGTCGAACGTTATTACAGTGAAGATCGCCTTCGTGAAACGAAAAGGAAGGAGTAAGTGGATGAAAGAGACGACAAAAGACGGCGAACTGCATGAAGTTCTTTATTAGACTGCTTCTGGGGTCGCCACGCGTGTTTAAGGTTGAGTATTATCTATTTTTGTCCGTATCTCTCAGTTTTCGCTCCAAATTCGGAAGCGTTCTGTCTCGGGCCAACCATTGAACTCTATGGCAATGTAATTTCTCTCTTCAGGTCACACTCATACTCGTAAGTGAGGATCACTGCGGTATAGGCGTAACCCTTGTAGGCTAAAATAAGTGTTCACTATGAGTTAAAGCCTCAATCGCTGATCTGAGATCGACATGATCTATGTGCCGACAAATCAAAAACGGACATATGAATCAGTTAGAAAATGAATCCATGTGGAAGAAAGTGTCCGGGGACTTGGGCAAGTTTCGGTGATAGCCGAAAATTAAGTGATCAACGCGCCCCGCGTTCAAGTTTTGAACCGTGACTTCCTTCACTTGTGTGCCACGATGAGGATTGAGGAGTTGATCCTTGAAGGTACGTAGCCTCGTTCAATTGACTATTATGTTCTTATGACGAGCCTAGGATTCAAATCATACCCTGTCCGTACTCAGATCACGGGCTGGGACTCGTCATTCAACGCGATCACGGGCCTCAATGGCTCAGGCAAATCCAACATTCTCGACGCGATATGTTTCGTTCTGGGTATCACCAACATGTCTCAGGTGCGTATGTTACTACGTATCACAATTTCACGCAGTTGAACCCTTTTGTCGAGCTAGATGCGCGCGGCAAACCAGCAAGACCTGATTTATAAACGTGGACAGGCTGGTGTCACCAAAGCCAGCGTCACGATCGTATTTGACAACTCTGATAAATCAAAAAGTCCGGAGGGAAAGCAGGAGTACAAGCAGATCACTGTGACGCGCCAAGTACGTCGTTCGCATCGTGTTCTTCTCACTTGACCTGACTGTTTGTAGATCGCGCTACCGAACATATCCAAGTACCTTCTTAACGGACACAAAGCATCACAGGCAGACATTCAGTCCATGTTTCAGTCTGTACAGCTCAACATCAACAACCCCAATTTCGTTATCATGCAAGGCCGTATAACCAAGGTGCGTCTATTTGCCCTTGCCTATTTTATCTGCTAACTTTGCCCAGGTTCTCAACATGCGACCCCAGGAGATTCTTGGAATGGTTGAGGAAGCTGCCGGCACGCGTATGTTCGAGGACCGGAAAGACAAGGCAATTAAAACGATGGCAAAGAAGGAGAAACGCGTTCAAGAAATTCTCTCTCTTCTGCGCGAAGAAATTACTCCCAAGCTGAACAAGCTCAGGGAGGAGAAAAGGTCGTTCATTGCGTACCAGAAGTCTGTATCGGAGCTGGAGAAGATCGGGCGGGTGTTAAGAGCATGGGAGTGGACCGACGCGCAGCAGAAAGTGACGCGGAAAGAGCAGGAGATCGAAGAGAAGAAAGCTGAAATCGAGGAACTTCAACAGAAGATGCATAAGGCAAACCGGGAGATTGAGGCAGCCGAGAAGGACGTGGCGGCTGTGACGAAGAAACGGGATGCTGAAATTGCAAAAGGTGGGAAGATGAAGAAATTAGAGGAAGAGGTTCAGGAGCTTGGGAAAGCCGCGTACAAGATGAAGACGCAGGTGGAAATCAAGGAGGGAACGATCAAAGACGAGGAAGCAAACATCAAGACTCAAAGTGATGAGTTAAAGGAGGTATGTTACAAGCTTTCAAGAAAAGCGCAACGCGACCTAACCTGATTCTTGTGTTAGTTGCAAGCTTCATTGATAGAGAAACAGGCCCAACTCAAGACCCTGAACGCGTCCTTCAAGACGGTGAACGAACAGTACACGGCATCTACGAGCAAGTTGGCCACGGCTGAAGAGCTTCTACAGACCCTTCTGACCGGCCTTTCTTCCGGGACTGCGAACACTTCTGGTGGTGGATACATGGGTCAGCTAGCCGCGGCCAAGGGACGCATTGCGCAGGGCGAGGCCGAGGAGGAGCAGAGCAAGGTGAAGCTTGGAATGAGTGAAAAGGAACTCAAAGCGCTCGAGGCACGGTGGAAGGAGGTCGAACGCGATGCGCGCGATGGCCAAAAGTCGCTTGAAGCCAAGAAGGCAGCAGTGCAGGAATGTCAAAGGAAGCTGGAAAAGTGTGGTTGGAATAACGAGAAAGAGAATGCTCTCGAGGAAAGGCAGAGGAACGCTAAAGCAGGGGTCCGCAACCTCACAGAGGTACGTAGAATTATATTCTTCCTTTGTCGGTAGTGAGCTCATACGCAGCTCATAGGAACACGAACGCGTCAAGCAAAGTCTTGGACGGTTAGACTTCGAATATTCGGATCCATACCCCAACTTTGACCGGCGAAAAGTCAAGGGTCAAGCTGCTACACTCATTTCACTCGCCGCGGAAAACCACAATAAATCGACAGCGTTAGAGATTGCCGCTGGTGGAAAGCTGTTCCAGGTCGTAGTCGAGAATGAGAAAATTGGTAGCGACATCCTCAAAAACGGAAGGCTCAAGAGACGAGTCACTCTCATTCCACTCAACAAGATTTCAGCCCATAGGCTCGCTCAGAAGGTACTCCAAAATATATTATATCATGTATACATGCTTATGTTGTTCTTGAACTAGAAACTCGACGCGGCGCGGCAGCTAGCTCCTGGGAAGGTCCGATCAGCTTTATCGCTGGTCACCTATGAGGACGAAGTTGCGAACGCCATCGCCTACGTCTTTGGAGACAACCTCATCTGCGACGATGCTGAGTCAGCCAAGCGAGTAACCTTCTCTAAGGAAGTAGGAGTTCGCTCTGTGACTCTCGACGGCGATGTCTACGACCCCTCAGGTACTCTCAGTGGCGGGTCCGCACCGAGCGGAAGTGGTATCCTGGTGAGAGTCCAAGCGTTGTTGGCGGTGGGGGCACGGCTTTCTGAGGCCAGGGAGCAGCTTGCGTCTCTGGAGGAGGAGGAAGGGCGAGGCAGGAAGGCGAGAGATGAGTGGAAGCAGTTGTCCCGGGAGCTTGAAATGAAGGAGCATGAAGCGAAGCTTATGGAGCAGCAGGTGGAAGGAAGTAATGCTGCTCGCGTGAGTGCAATTCCTTTTTCTTCATCTATCATGAAATCTCAACACGTCGAATCCATAGATTGGGACGCAGGTGGAGGCCCTCAAACAGACGATCGCAGATTTGAAGCTCGCAGTACAAGCCGCGAAAGATAAGGTGTCTGCTGCGCAGGTCGAATGCAAGAAACTTGAGCGTGACATGGCTGAGTTCAAAAACAACAAAGAGGGCAAGACCGAAGAGCTCAAGGTACGATGACAGCCCAATTCATCATATTGCGCAATTTCACCATGTTGACCATCCTGTCCAGGCCAACATCTTAAAGCAAAAGGCGGCGTTACAACGGCAGGCCGTCACCGTCAAGACCCAACAAAAGGAGGTACAGACCGCAAAGCTCGAATTTGGTATGTCTTCCCATGTCAATTCCGATGTGATTCCGGTAGTATGTGGGGCTGATTGTTCACCGTGTGGCACACAGAACAGATTGAGCAGGACATCGAGACCGCAACAAACACACTGGAAGAAACTAAAAATGGTGTTACGAAGTTGCATCGTGATCTGACGAAACTCAAAGGGGAGGTATCTGCGAGTGAGGTACGAGTTTATTTTCATTGCACCGTTCCTGGAGGTCGAGAAACTAGGTCTCATAATATTTTAGGCTGCACATGCAAAGGCTGAGAAGAAACTTCAGGAAGAGCGTGCAACGCTTTCTCGTTTCGATAACGAAATCAAGGAGCTTGCGAATGTTATCAAGGAGAAAAAGGGGGTCATCTCACAGGCTGAACTTGATAACAACGGTCATACGCATGCAGTCCAGACACTGGGGAAGGACATGACGACCGCGGCCAATTTTGTCGCCAATCTCGAGAAAGTCAATGAGTGGATTGTTGAAGATAAGGAGTATGCTGATCGTCGTGGCTCCCTCGTCATTTTGGACTGACTTTTTGGTGTTATAGCCAATTTGGAAAGGAAGGCACACCATATCACTTTGCTTCGCTGAATATCACGACCATGAAGGAGAAGGCGAAGACTCTAGAGGAGTCGCAGAAAGGCATGAAGAAGAAGATTAACCCGAAAGTCATGAACATGATCGACAGGTAAGTGCTCTTGTCCGCTACTTCAGGGTAGCAAAGCTGTTTTACTTAACGACCTGGTGATATACTCCAGCGTCGAGAAGCGTGAGACAGATCTTCAAAAAATGCTGTCAACTGTGATGAAGGACAAAGAGAAGATCGAGGAGACGATTGCGGAGCTCGACCGATACAAACGGGATGCCTTACAGAAGACCTGGGAGAAGGTAGATGGGTGAGTAGGCATCGTGTTCACAGATCCAATCATTGACGTCTTCCGTTCGGTGCAGTGACTTTGGAGGTATCTTTGCCGAGCTTCTACCCGGCAATTTTGCAAAACTGCAGCCGCCGGAGGGACAAGACTTGATGGACGGCCTCGAGGTTAAAGTGCAGCTTGGTTCCGTTTGGAAGCAGAGCTTGACCGAATTGAGCGGTGGTCAAAGGTCGGTTGTCTTTTCCAACACCATATGGCGCACGAATGAAAATCAAACCTAATCTTGCCTCCGCCCGTGACAGGTCGCTTATTGCTCTGTCGCTCATTATGGCGCTTCTCCAGTTCAAGCCCGCACCCATGTATATTCTCGATGAGATCGACGCGGCACTGGATCTCTCGCATACGCAGCACATTGGACAGCTGTTTCGCAGTCGGTTCACGGGGTCACAATTCATCGTTGTGTCGCTCAAGGAGGGGCTATTCACGAATGCGAACGTTCTTTTCCGAGCGAGGTTCCGCGATGGAACTTCAATCGTGGAGAGAACGGCACAGCGATCGGCGTCAACCCTTTATGCTGAGGACGGTAATGAGAATGGGCCAGACGACCGGAGTACGCGGCGGAAAAGGCCTGGAGCTGGTCCATAATTTGAGTAAGATTAGATAGGGTTGGTTCTGCTTCTCTTATTTCTGTGTCCATGTAATCATGCTAATTCTGTAATATTACCGCAACTCTTGAGCATATTGTATAAGGTCATGGCATACTGATAATTTAACCCTCCTGCTCCCTTGTTCACCCACTTCACTCTCGCCTAGCTCGACGCCCCGGATGCGCCATGAACATCAACCGTCGTGTCGTGTAAATGTAGTGTTCGTTCCATGAGACGATGAAAGAGCCTAAGTCTTGCTGAAGTAACAATGGTAACAATGAGAGTGCAGGAGGTCCACAATGGTTTCTGGCATGGCTCGAAATATCACTGCATTATGATAGTTACAGCCATTGCAACACATGCTAGTCCAACGTATGGCGAGAGTCGTTCGCCTGTGGGCCGTTACGTGTCAGAAATTGAGAGCTGCACATTGCACACAAGACATACCTATCCTTGCAGACATGAAGAATAGCCCAAGGAAACTTCGGGTGCAGTTATAGCAAGTAAAAGTAGATTGTAAGTTTTAAACACACCCAGACTTGTTTCTGTCTATCAGGCTCGGTGCGACGGCACGCACATAGGTGCAGGTACAAATACACAACAGAATCACCAGCAATAAGGACTGAAAGTTGAAAAGGGCGGACTACAAGAGCAAGATAAATCGTGAACGAAACAGACTTTCAAAGTACGCACCATTGGTCCAGTCACTACTCTATGCACCGAGACTCTGCGTTTGTTCTGAGTACTTGAATGACGATGCGGAGTGGTTGTGTGGCAAGTTGCCGTTGGCCAATTGGCTTCCGTACACGTGGGAAACAAGTCGTCATCCTAAATCAGTCCCCAAAAATTCCAGCCCGCTGAATGTTGGACTTTCTTACCCACGTTCCCGAATACCTCTAGTGGACTCAGCAGAGCCATCACTGCCATTGAATGCGAGCAACGACGGACGAATATGCCCAAAACCCCCCTCAACGTTGCCTAAACGACACGCTGGCAATCCGATAGCCCGCCATCATTACAGGAGAATAGCGACCTATTAGCGACCTATGCACCACCGTCACACGTTCAAGCTTCATAGCGTAACCTCACAAAGCCCAGGTCAAAACCTGCATCACATTCTGTCGTTTATGCTGAATTGTGATACTCGATTAAATGTCCCTGGCTGTCGCCTTTCACCTTCAAGTTGTAGTCATTGTCAATACTTTACAGGTCTTGCGCCCCTGTTCTTCGCGGACAGGGTTAGCAACCCGGGGCACTGAGGTCCAACTAGTGTCCAACTCCAAGTGGCAAGCAAATACATGTGTGGTCGCCTATCAAATGACAGGAAGTCAAGATTTGCATGATCATTCCGTCGCATATTCTCAAGTCTCGTGGAGGTCTTCACGACATCGTGTGCTATCGTGGGATATAGATCCACTCCATCTACGGGCGAGGCGGATCTAAACTTCGTCATTTGTTGCGACATTCTGAGGTGATTAGTATCATGCTTCAACTTATGGCAGAGCGCTCAGATTGTACTATTAGGAAGATATCATGAGCTCATTAAACAAACTGAAAAACATGGACTTGGACAAGACTCGGATGATGCTATATCACCTGTTTTTACCGTCTGATCCATCGAGCGACCTTCCTCTATCTTCCCTCCATTTTATCTCACCAAGCGGCCTCAGGCGGCTGCCTTCCCTACATACACCATCCACCCGCCCAGTCTTCTATTTATATATATACAACATGTGGTGACTATGTGGTGGAATCGGGTGGTATTCAGGTTCGTAAAAACCTTGAACCGCAAACACCACACTTCTCATCATACAGTATGTATGTGCCAGCGTACCACATCGTCATGAATATCGATTCGACCGTATGCCATTGGCCGATGGTGGGGTATTACCACTGTTTTCAATCGCATGCCTGATCCATCAACTGAGTGGTTCAATCCGCGTACATACTTTCGAAGAAAACACGGGAGAGGGTTCCATATGGTTACTGCACATGTGGATTTGCAGTTCGCAAGGCAATTGTACCTGGCCTGATAGGACGTGATGGAAAAGTTTTCCTGGCGTTACCATTCTGTCAGGGTGTCAAGATTCACGCCACGATCTCCAGCGCTAGAGTGATCTTATCCGTGTGCTACATATGTTCCCTCGCTTATCTGTCATTCGGCATGTGGATGCAAGATCCAACGAGCTACTTCAAGAGGCGGCGATTACACCTTATGACCCCCTAAGCTAGCTCCTCCTCCGCTTCTGCCCTCCACCATGTCTGATTCCAAGTCAGTCAGCGAGAAGGGCATTGACGAAGAGAATGTTGTAGTTGAAGGTATGACTTCAGTCTCTACTCCTTCGTATTACTCAGATCCCCAACGCCCACCCGTTATATAGCCAAGCTCGACGCAGCTCTCCCCTTGTTCGATGACCCCAACATCGACAAGGATGCTGCCGTCCAAGGCATCCTTGAGGACGACTCCCCATATCCTGAAGTCCGGTCCGCCGTCGCCAATACTGATGACCCTGACATTCCCGTTTCGACCATTCGCTCTTGGTTCCTCGGCATTTGTTGGGCAATCCTCATCCCTGTGCGCCTCTTTCTCGAGTTGCTCCATGCCTATCATCTCATTTCCGCTCTTAGGGCCTCAACCAATTCTTCTACTTCCGCTACCCCTCGGTCACTGTCACAGGCGTACGTCCCCCTCAATGCGATTTAGTGATGGTAGCAACTCACACCATTTCTATGCATTCGCAGATTGTTGGGCAGCTTCTCGTCTTCCCCATCGGCAGAGCTTGGGCCCAGTTTGTCCCCAACTGGAAGATTTTTGGCGTCCCCCTCAACCCCGGCCCATTCTCGATCAAGGAACATGTGCTCATTACCATCATGGCCACCGTCGGATACCAGAGTGCCTACGCTACGGATATTGTCGCTGTTCAGCGGGTCTACTATGGCCAGATATACAACTTCGGATGCGAGTCAAACGACCAGTCTTATACTAGTCAACACCCTGACGGTTCGCGTTTATAGACAAGTGGATGATCGTTATGTCGACCCAGCTCATTGGATTCTCCATTGGCGGTATTGCGCGTCGCTTCCTCGTGCATCCTCCTTCCATGAGTAAGTACCCATCAAAGATGACATTTCAGATTTCTCAAACTTTTTACGCAGTCTGGCCGACCAATCTTGTTACTTGCGCACTCTTCAACACTCTCCATGCGCAGACTTACGCCGGTATGGGATCCCGTGGCGGTATCTCCCGTGAACGCTTCTTCCTTTACGCCTTTTTGGCGTCCGCAGTGTGGTACATTTTCCCGGCGTACCTCTTCTCAGCACTCTCCTACTTCTCGTGGGTCTGCTGGATTGCACCGGACAACATCCCTGTCAACCACATGTTTGGCTACGTCCACGGCCTCGGAATGAGTCTCATTACCTTCGACTGGGCGCAAATCGCATATATTGGATCGCCCCTCGCCACACCCTGGTGGGCTGAAGCCAATATCGCCGTTGGCTTCACGTTTTTCTTCTGGATCCTCACGCCAATCCTATACTACACCAACACCTGGAACAGTGAATACCTCCCGTAAGTCCATGTGCTCTGACTCTTTTGAATGGCGCCTGATTCATTCCCCTAGTATCTCTTCCCGTGGATCGTTCGACAACACTGGTAGCAGGTATAATGTCACGAAGATCATCAACCCCGACTCTACTTTCAACCAGGAGGCATACTCGGCCTACAGCCCGCTCTTCCTCTCAACTACCTTTGCGATTTCCTACGGCCTCTCTTTTGCATCAATCACCGCGACGCTCACACATGCCTTCCTGTTCTTCCGCAAACAGATTTGGACCCAGGCCCGCCGCGCAATGAATGAACAGCCTGACATTCACGCTCGCCTCATGGCCCGTTACCCTCAAGTGCCTCAATGGTGGTACATCGTTGTGTTCTGTACGTTCCAACATTTCATGTTGTGGAATTTGTACTGACTTCGCTCAGTGTCCATGTTCGCATTCGGTGTCATCTCCATTGAAGTTTGGGAGACCAAATTCCCTGTGTGAGTTTCGAAGTGGACTACTCACTGGAGAATCGACCTGACCCCTCATTGATTTATAGTCAGTACTTCATCCTTGCCCTCGTCATCTGTCAGTCTTTCTCTCTCATCCACGACTCACCTCTATCTGACATTTTAACTTCAGCCTTTGTCTATGTCATCCCCATCGGTATGATTCAGGCCATTACGAATCAGCAAGTCGGATTGAACGTCGTCACGGAATTAATCATTGGTTATGCTCTCCCCGGACGACCCGTCGCAATGATGTTGTTCAAGACCTGGGGTTATATCACCATGGCACAGGCTCTGCAGTTCACGTCCGACTTCAAACTTGGCCACTACATGAAGATTCCTCCTCGCGCTATGTTCTTAGCTCAGGTTATTGCTACAGTGATCGCTGGAACTGTTCAGCTCGGCGTCCAGTCCTGGATGTTTACCAACATCCCTGAGTTGTGCAGTCCCGATCAAAAGGACGGCTTCATCTGCCCGGGCACTGAGGTGTTCGGTACAGCCAGTATTATTTGGGGTGTCATCGGACCTGCTCGCCAGTTCTCGCACGGCCAAGTCTACTACGGTATTTAACACTCTCTTTCGCGTGTGATGTCTGTCCTGCTCACTTTGCTTCTTCTCGCAGCTCTGACCTTCTTCTTCCTCATCGGCTTCATTTGCCCGGTCATTGCTTATGCCTTGTCGCGCAAGTTCCCCAACAGCGTCATGCGCTATGTCAAGTCAGTATTTTCCTTCCAGCATCTCGTCTTTCACCTCTAATGGTGCATTTTAGCTTCCCCGTTATCTTCTCTGGAACTGGTTACATCCCTCCTGCAAGTGCCGTCAACTACGTCCCCTGGGCGATTGTTGGGTTCATTTTCCAATACGTCATTCGCCGTCGTCATTTCTCGTGGTGGACAAAATATAACTATGTCTTGTCGGCTGCCTTGGACGCGGGTGTCGCGGTCTCTGCCGTGCTCATCTTCTTCTGTCTGCAGTACCCTAAGAACGGTACTATTGGTCTGAATACCATTCAGACCTGGTGGGGCAACACGTGAGTTCAACTTTTCGTGCTAATTGAAAGAACCGCTTTTGATCTCATTGAAACTAGGGTATATGCCAATACCGCGGATGCACTAGGCACACCGATGAAGGTAGTTGCCGATGGAGACTTCTTTGGGTGCGTACAAAAGGTCTGCTATGAAGTTCTGACTTATACTGACCTTTGACGCTCAGCCCGAGAACCTGGAGATAACTGCTCCATCTGTTTATGCTGTCACTTGAACGTACAGGACAACAAGCAAGGGTTTCATGTCCTTCAGTTTCTTCGAGGTTGCCCTCTCATGTAATATAGCTAGAAATCCTTTTGAAACTCCCTTGACTTGCTTCCGAGCACTGAGTACTTGAACAACTTGCGAACAACCACTGTATTGAACAATGAATATTGAAGTCCGAGCCGCCCCTTGATCCGATCTTGAAAAGATGAGTCCGGCTGGAAGCACCTATGCTTGACAGTCTTGTACCTGCACAACTTGGAGCGAGTATTTCCGAAACTGAACGATTCCCTGGTGAGCGCGGAGTAGACAGGTGTGCTTTGCGAACATTTTGGAGCTTTGGAGTCGGCGAAACTGCAAGAATCGATACAACACTCGCGTCCGTCATTTATAGCTCAACGCGTAGAAACCTCTCCACTGCACCCTTTGGTCGCCGTAGGCTACTGCTGCCGTGTACTGCCACGCATAGACCTTGCTACCCTCTATGACCGTATGGGGTCCTTGTACTTATCCCGCATATTCCGCCGCGCGGAAGAACAGACAGATATAATAAGGCCTTTCGCTCTGAAAATGTATCATCCGAGCACACATCCTCCATGGTTCCTTCCTTTCTTGCCTTAGCGGCTGCCTTGATATCTACCGCGCCCAGGCCAGCTTGGGCACAGAACTTGGGAAAGGCTACCCTAGAAAACGACCTTTCCTATCTTGACACACCCCTCTACACATATCTCCCCACGACAAATGCGACTTGGGACCAGTGGGAGCCCGGGTGGATACCACAGTCCTATCTAGACGAGGCCAATCGAGACAACAAATGCAGCGCGGCTAATGTCGATGTTTATAATGTTTATTATGACGACGTATGTTACCTCGTCCCATTATCATAGGTGGATTCATCTCAATACTATTTGGTTTTTCACCTAGTGTCGTACGTCTGGTTTGTGTATAAACCGTCGTGCATCTCATCTAAGCGACCTCACATACAGCAACTGCCTGGGTCATGTGTCGCTGCAACGACGCTGTTTTGACGTACGTGTCGATGTTCTTTTGACCTAATATCGACTGCTAGTAATGCCCTTGTCATAGCATTGCAAACATAACCGAAGCATTTGGACGTCTTCCTGTTGCTTACAGGCAATGGGTTCGTCACCCTATTGTATTCTACGATACCTCTCGTTATGCATACGCCGTGAATGGCGAGATCGTCTTCTTTGCGGACGCTTACGTCCCTACCATCTGGATCCACGAGAGCAGCCACCTCATGGATGCTTACGCCGTTTACGAGAACGGAACTACCTACTCTCGTGAGCTCTATATCGAACATCGCCTTTATGAACCTCTCTTAACCTTCCACCGCCTAAATTTCTTCTTTACAGAAACGCAAGCGTGGTCCGTGACAATCGCCGAAGACCCTCAAGTGCCCGATCCCTATTCCAATACTAACTTCGCCGAGGACTTTGCCCAGGTCTCCAACATTGCCATGTTTGACATGGTCGCACCTGGGGGTTTTCCTTCCGTCGAACCGAACTGGGAAGGGATTTATCATCAGTACTCCACGGTCCAGCTGATGCTCGGGGACAATCTCCTGCAAGGCGGAACGTGCGTGCGTCGCTGGCCTGATAGGTGCGTTCAACCTCCCATTGCTTCTGTGCCCTAGACTGATTGAGTGGCCCCAGTGACATTGTCGAGGTACCAGCGACCGCCACCTTGGCTAAGAGTGCGCCTGCTACTGGCAGGGTCGGAACCAAACCAAAGTACATGCCGCGAAAGGACATCAAGGGAGGGCGCGATCCCGCTATCGTCAAGAACAAAACTCCTGATATGCGCATTATATGTGATAAACATCATGCCAGTACTTAATGTGCAAGGAAAGGCTGAAGAGTAATAGGTGTACTATACAGTAATCTGTAAAAAAACAATCTATCGGAGGAAAAGGGAACAGAACAACGGGAGCCAAGGGAGAGAGTATCGAGGAACATAAGATTGAGGCAGTACGTTGACAGACGAGTTATAGAGATTCATGTGATGTACAATTTAAAGGATAGGAAACGGGATGGATAAATAGATCAAAAGGCTAAAGCAGACCGCCGTCTACGGCTCTTCGGTGCAGGAACATAATCTGCCATTGGAATGGGATTTTGTCCGGCGACACGCTAGTGAGGTTGCGAAATGAAAGATGCAATATAACATTCGGAGCTGCAACATACCCTGAGCCTGTACCTGCACACTGCATACCCATGGACGCCTTTGTCTAAATAGGCCTAGCAAAGACGGCCCCATAGGATCAGTGAAGCGACAAGCACGAAATGCTCAAGGCCTACCTCCTCCACGACATACATGCCGTCGAACCGGTATCTAGATTAGCAGTGCTCAACTAGTGAGTGTGCCCAGATAGAAGAATACATTTCTTACCCAATTTCCGGAGCATACTTTGACCTGGATTCTGAGCCACGGATGACACGGACGGGCCGCTTTGTTTCTGCAGATTTCTTTGGAGAAGTGAGTTCAAGAGAGTGCAAAAGTTATTTGGATCAACTTACCAGCAAGGCTCTGTTATCGTTGTGTGCGAAAGTCTGGTCTTCGGTCTGCTCAGAGTGGCCCTGGAAGACAATTTTTAGCTATTAGCTATTACAGAAGTAGTCCGCGCCCATATCACTATACGAACCGAGAACGAATCATTCTGGCCGCCTGCAGTGTGGCGAATGAGTTAAGGATGTGCTCAAGACTCAACTGTATTCTTATTGCATACCAGTGCCAGTGTAGACTCTATTTAAGACGTATGATCAGTAAACGAAGCAGAAAGGGAACAAAGGCACGCCGCACAGTAAGTCCCCCTGATCGTCATCGTCGGCGTAGCCGCCAGAGACTACAATGGAGAAGGCCCCTAGAGCGGTGCTTCCAGATATTCCTGCGAAACTCTTGGTATGCAATCCCACCTCCACAAGTTTCTGCCTATGAACTGGGTCAATAGAATGCAATTCCTAGAAGAGAAATGCTTTGCCTGTTTTCAAAGATGGTGCCCACGGGAATTCCCAGATCGCCGAATCTGCAATCAGTGGGGGACGGCATGTTCGTCGGATACATACTCGTATTCTGCATGAGCTTTGCGCGCCTACAAAGATACATGCATTTATGTAAGTGTTGGGGTATTCAAGGCGAAGAACGCGTTACATTCTTTCAGCAGCCATGGTCGCAAGAGACAAAGGGGTTCAATTAGTAAGACGGAAATCAGAACGCCAATCAATTTTTAGCCACGCGTCGTCACATCGTGTTGGTTTGGTGTTGGTCACAGTCACGCCGATCTGACTTGAGAAATCTATCTACTAACAGGAAGGCATAATGGAGGCATACCCGTCGTCTGACAAAAAGAAACCAATCGCTATCATAACGATAGGCATGGCTGGCGCAGGGAAATCGACCTTCGTTCAGCGCATCAACTCCTACCTTCACTCTCTTGACCCACCGTCGCCCCCCTACATTCTCAATCTCGACCCAGCAGTTACGCATGTCCCTTTCGAGGCGAATATCGACATTCGGGACACAGTGAACTATGCAGAAGTCATGAAGCAGTGTGTATTGGCCGCATGTGGAGTAACAGACCATATATATGACAAATAAGATACAATCTAGGGCCTAATGGCGGGATCTTGACGGCGCTCAACCTTTTTACGACGAAGTTTGATCAGGTGCTCGAGCTAGTAGAGAAAAGGGCTGAGACTGTTGAGTGAGTGTGCTAATTTCGATTGACTTACAACTCTTGATAAATGTATGAATTTTGCAGCTATGTCATCCTCGACACACCGGGACAGATCGAGATCTTCACCTGGTCCGCATCTGGGGCAATTATCACAGACGCCATCGCGTCGTCCATACCTGCAGTTGTTGCGTATATCATTGACACACCACGGATGACTGCACCTGCGACCTTCATGTCTAACATGTTATATGCATGCTCCATCCTATACAAAACAAAGCTCCCCTTCATCCTTGTCTTCAACAAGACTGATGTCCAGCCCCATGACTTTGCCCTAGAGTGGATGGAGGACTTTGAGCAATTCCAGGCAGCGTTGGCCTCGCACAGTGGTACCAACGACTCCGAGGGCGAGCCCACATACATGAATAGTCTCATGAACAGTATGAGTCTCGTTCTTGACGAATTCTATAAACATCTAAAAGTGCGTTTCATTTTGACTCTGCTCGCCGCCCAGAAGTAATCGTTCTACAGACTGTGGGTGTATCAAGTATGACGGGCGATGGTATAAAAGCCTTTTTCGAGGCCGTCGAGGACGCGAGGGAGGAATACGAAAAGTAAGCAAAGTTGCATTTGTAAGTCTAGGGCCACGTACCCATGTTGTCGAATTCAGGGATTATCTCCCGGAACTTGAACGGGCCCGAGCTTTGCGCGACAAGTCTCTCCAGGATGCCAAAGAGGACTCCATGAACCGCTTAATGAAAGACCTTGAGGTCGACCGTGCCAAGAACCCACAGGGTGCACTTGCAGACCGGTGGGATCCTGATGCCGAAAACGACGATGATGACGACGACGACCCCGAGATCAACATTGTGGATCGTAGTAAGTATAGTCATCATTCTATCCCAATCAGCCGGCGAAACTTTTACGTTCTAAGGCTGTGCCTCTGCTTCATGTATACAGTGTGCTGATCAATTTCCCAGGTGAAGACCCATGGCCAGGACAATATATCGACGTAACTCGCGCTCGACGACATGAGGACGAGGAAATCAATTGGCCGAGACCGGGGTGAGGCACCACGAGGGAGGAGGACGTGTAGCTGACCTGCACACAAATCCTTGCTGCACCTTGAGTGAACGCGATATCGGGAGAACAGATAAGCAGCAGCCAGAAAAGTGTAAAGCCACTGGAGACTTGTTCTGCCCCGCGTTCATTCACCATGTCGAACGTCACGCCTCTGATGTTCTCGGTTCTTGTATGTATACATATCGAGTGATGACGTCGCTGAGACATTGTGGGTGTCATGTCAAATGGAAGATTGTTGCCAGCCGGTTTCCAACCGCCGTGCTGAATTTGTGGATGCCGGTACTTACATATTATTGGTGGCACCTGAGGGATCCTCAAGAAGGTCGTACTTTCGAGAGCACGGCCCCCCTCCTTACACATGAGCGACGCAAGCCTACAGGCTTGTTGGACATGTATTCAAAGGCTGCATGAATGTTGATGTAATAGAGTGGGGCGCCTTTTGTATGCCTGGTGCAAAAATCAAATGGTGCGGGCCCGCGGCGGCGGTGGCTGTGTATTCTTGAGCGTTCAAAACGATGGCCCCTTTTCTCTTTATCACCAGTACCTCGCCTCGCATCTTCTTTGCTCTCTTCCACTAATCTCACTTTATTTTTTGTGAGCCCGATTCCATCGATTGAGCGCTCGTAATCCTTTAACGCTAACTGGCTCTCGCTTGGCCATAGATCAGGTTCATCTCTTCAATTACGAGCCCTCTGTCCTTTCGGCCCTCTCTTAATCGCCCTTCCCCATCGCCTTAGCTCGCCTTAATATGGATCGGTTAGCAACTGTGGTGCATTCTGTGCACACTAAAAGCTGACTTGCTCATTGCACTGGGTCATTCTCGTCAGCTACGCCAAGATCGAGAAAGTCGGTGCGTAATCACTGTTTCTGATCAATGGGATACAAATGAGAGCCTCGGACCTGTAGGAGAAGGTATGTTAAAATCACACGATATGTGTGGCGGGTAGTCATTTATGTATTTGGCACACAGGCACATACGGCGTCGTCTACAAAGCACGGGACACCACAAACAATGGCATTGTCGCGCTGAAGAAAATTCGACTTGAAGCAGAAGACGAGGGAGTTCCCAGCACCGCCATTCGCGAAATCAGCTTGTTGAAAGAACTCAAAGATGACAACATTGTAAAGTACGTCTTTCATCCCGAACTCATTCCCCATCCATTAAATTAATCTAATAAACGTTCTTAATCTCTGTAACCTTTGTAGACTCCTCGATATCGTGCACGCCGATCAGAAACTGTACCTCGTATTCGAGTTCCTTGACGTCGACCTGAAGCGATACATGGAAACCGGGAACCAAAATCGTACGCCCATCACTCTCGACATAGTCAAGGTGAGCTCTACCGCCCTTTCCTGGCTTATTCAACACTACCCGGCGGTGGGCGGGGCAACCATTGATTTTCGCACGTATTGACGCGTTGTTGACGCGTCTGGCGCGTCATCACTTGATACAAGCCCACTTAACACCTCTACGGATGTGTATGGGCAGCCCTTACCATTTGATCATCTCATTTATTTCATTTCAGTCAAATCCATAAAGCGCCCATAACTGATGAATGGTTTCTGATTTTGCTGCTTATTTAACCAGAAATTCACTTACCAACTCAACGCTGGGCTGCTCTATTGCCACTCCCATCGCATCCTCCACCGCGACCTCAAGCCCCAAAATCTGCTCATTGACAACAGGGATAATCTGAAGCTTGCGGATTTTGGTCTGGCGCGTGCGTTCGGCATCCCAATGAGGACCTACACACACGAGGTGCGTTCTCTGATGATATTGCCCTGAAAGCGAACCTGACTTTCTTGATGGTAAATTGCATAGGTTGTGACCCTGTGGTATCGTGCGCCAGAGGTCCTGCTCGGGTCGCGCCACTACGCAACGGGTATTGATATGTGGTCCGTTGGGTGCATCTTCGCGGAGATGGCAATGCAAGGCCAGCCGCTCTTCCCAGGGGACTCCGAAATCGACCAAATTTTCAAGATCTTCAGGTCCGTTTTTCTTTGTTTCCAGCCCATGGCTGCCCTGATCTGAGCATCGTACAGGATACTTGGAACCCCCAACGAGCAGTCATGGCAGGGTGTCAGCACTCTGCCTGACTACAAGCCAACGTTCCCGCAGTGGTCGCGCCAGGATCTTGCCCGCGTTGTGCCTACATTGGACGAAAATGGTCTTGACATACTTGAGGTCCGTTGTATATATAGAAACATCTTAGTCTTTATGTTGGCAGCCAGCTAACTCTCATCTCTAGAAAACATTGACCTACAATTCTGCTGATCGCATTTCAGGTATGCTTTGTTAGGCCCAGCCACTTTACTTGACATCTGATCACAACCCTTTTATACAGCCAAGAAGGCCCTCGCTCATCCCTACTTCAGGGACTTCTCCCCCTAAGGACCATAGTTGCGTTGTTATCATAAACGCCCATGTTCAAGTTACCGTCGCTTGTAATACCCTTGCTGTCCTTGCTTCCCGCGAACCTTCTCCCGTCCCCGTGTTCTATCTTCATATTTCATCTCACCACTGGCGTTTCAGATTCAATCAGAGTGATATACAATAACCCATAACCAAAGCCCGTGATCTCACATACGATACATCACATACTGCACTCCCACTCCCATGGCATCTCTACTATTGCATTGCATTTTATCTCGTTCGATTCTTCAATACTAAAGAACACGTTTCCGTGAATTGGTAACGTGTTGGCTTCTCAACGAGGTCAGTCCCATAGCCCTGGCATGAGAAGACCAGCTGACAGGTTGTCAAATTGTCATGAATGTGTATTCGATGGCATTCTCACGATGCGTGTTCGCAACTGGTGTACCTGGTGACATCATTTTTGCTAGCTTGGGCCCTGCATCATCCATTCACATTTACACGGACGCAGAGGGCAACCTGAAAGAGAACAAGATCTCCCGAAACAACTGTGAGGGAGCATACTACGTAACCGCCACCTATACAAGGAACATGTCGTCTCCGCAGCACCAGGGACCGTAGTTCACTGGTGGCGTTGTCCGCAGCTCTCCTCCGGAATTTCAAGACGTGTCAATAGACATTCGACACGTTAACCCCATGGGAGTTACAAAGTTCCCGTTTTCAGTGGATTAAATCACTTCTTTCAGTTACTACGGGCCGAGTCATGTTGGGCGCAGTACTCTACTTGCCATGCGTACGTGTCCTTCACTGCCTGGATCCGCAGGCCTGCAGAATTCAAGCATCTGTCCACGTATAAATGGGCCCACAGAGGTGCATCCGACATTCCAATCAGATACAAATCTCTACTTATGAATATCCTTGTCGTCGGCGGTTCTAGAAACATTGGATACCACACTGCCATACGCTTCCTTGGTATGTGTTGTGCCATCTATTTTCGAGCTTTGCAGGATTCATATCTATGTGTAGAGGCGGGGCATAGTGTCACATTCCTCCTCAGGAGACTGTCAGTATTTGATAACGACGCCACAGTCCAAAAGTTCATCAAATCAAACTTAGCGCACTTGGTCCAAGGCGACGCTCTTATCAAGGATGATGTCCAACATGCATGGAACTCGGCCGCTGCGAACGTCGATACCGGTATTATCGATTTGCTCGTGTTCTCGGTTGGTAAGTCTGTTGCAACGTGATCGTGCCCCACATACATTGACATCGAATGCTCGGTAGGCGCTGGGGTCTCTCAGGGCTCGTTCCATATCACCAAGGGCATTATCATCTCGCCTCCAAATCTCGTCACACACGCCCTTCTTAATGTTCTCGCCACTCTTCCTTCACCCTGTCCCAAGATCATAACGATATCTTCAACAGGTATCACTCGCACGTCGCGGGATTCCCTGCCAATGCCCATCAAGTTACTTTATGGGTATCTAATTGCCGCACCGCATCGTGATAAATGCGGCGCGGAGCGCCTCATTGCGCATGTTTCAGGATGGAACTGGGATGCCAAAGAATACGGCGAGCCTGGGGAAGACATACTCGACAGTGCCGGCGGATGGAAGGGAACTCCTGGCTTGCCGGCGGCTGGGTCAGTGAAGGACATACTTGTCGTGCGCCCGGCGCTGCTTACAGACGGGAAGTCGGTGGCAGACGCATATGAAGGGAAGCATAACTCGCAGGCGCCGTATAGGGTGAGCGAGGCAGATTTCAAGGCATGGACTGTTTCACGCAGAGATGTGGCGCATTATATTTTTGATGCTGTTCTTCATCACTGGGAGGAGTTTTCGGGAAAGCGAATGAACATAGGATACTAAACGTTCTAGTACCAATTGCTTGTAATGTATATTACCTACATTTGTCAAATCATCCTATGATTTACTGCTGGATTTTGTAAGCGATTGTCTGGATATCAGATTACCAACGGTGGAATATCGGCAACGTGTCAGAAGCACCACTAGAGATGGGCCCGACAATTTGGAGGTGAGAGGCGTGTTGCTTAGCCTTTGCTTAGCCTTGAGTTTCACTCAACTGAGCCCTAAATACATGCGCGTGGACCGGAGTCCCGAGTAATAATGTTGAGAGGATCGCTGCCTATCACGCCGGACATTAAGAAGAGCTCGACTACAGAAACAGGTCCGGATCATCTCGGCCCAGGATATACAAAGGGGTGCACTATCAGATACGTCGTTTGAAGTTTCATGGTATAGCAGCTTTTGATTTGCAGACCAACTTTAAGACCGTCGAAAGCGGCTTGAGTTGAGCTCCTGTTCTAACATTTGTCAAAACCAGTAGCGTAAAGGCGTGTTCCAGGAGGAAACGCTGAGGGGTGTCGGGGCGCCAGCATCAGTCAGCGGGATTACCATGTATGAATATAATATAGTTCACCACCACCACAAGGTGAGTCATGACCTTGTCTGTAATATACATGTTTTCCGAGTCCTTGAAACCTGCGCGCTTCATGGTGAACAGTTTTCCCGGTCATCGGAGACCAACCTTGTAGTAGTTTCCTTCTCCGCGAGGTGGACCTCGAGCTCTCTTCTCACCACACCGTGCTCGCGTAGTTGAATAATCATCTTCGTGACTAGAACTGTCGTCGCGCACCATAGGAATCTTCAGAACAAGTCAGGGATCAGTTTTTCGAAGACGGAAGGATGTCGAACATCACATAATAGAAAACGACGGGAAGCTGGCCAGGGAGCAAGTTAGGCAGATTATCAGAGGAAACAATCGGGAAAACCCCTACCGGTATAAATATTGTCCCAAGCAGTTTGGTGCCGTTGAGGCCTATGTTTAGGGTCATCATTAGAGTCAGTTAGAGATCACTGTTTTATGCGCTCACAGAATACAAGCTACCATGCGGTGAGATGAGAGTTGAATACTTCAGAAGAGAATTACGAACCAGAATCTTTCCAACACCGTTCTCATAGAAAATGTGGCAGAACCTGGAGTTGTCTTTCTTGAAACTTCTGAGAGAGTGAAAGAAGATCGCCACCAGTGCAAATGATTCAAATACCATCTACAGCACGGGCTCATAAGGATGAGATAGGGAGCAGGGGATGGCACTCACTCCTGGAGCAAAAGTTATCCAGAAGATACCGCGTTCGCTCATAACACAACGTGAGCCCGAAGGGATTCCTGGAGGCTGCTGTGGTCTATTCCATACTACGGACTCAACATGTGCTGCCATGCCGAAAGAGATCCCGACTGATGTTGAAACATGTACTTGTACACGACGATTCTGTGGTACTCACGTGTAACTTTGATGCTAACAGCGATCGCACAGCCCACGATGGCTGCCAGCGTAAGCAAGAATACCCCGAGTGTCGCAAATACGAGGCGTCGATCACGACGCGACAGGAGCCACAACCGCAACATGACAAAAACTGGCAGTTGAGATCAGAGTCATATTAGAGGCGTGTGGAGTGACGAACAGTGCATAGGTCCAGTGGTGACGATGCAGATGCAGACCTGTGAATGGTTTGAGTTGCGGGCGACAGAGGTGGGGGCAAGATGTGTACCGCCGTGATGAACCATTTTTGGCAACTACGATCCAGAGAGAGCAATGAATCAGTTCTCGTTGTCTGATGATCGAGAAGCGTTTTCTGCTCACAACTACTTGTATATGATCTGAGAATGATAGGTAACAAACATAGCGAAGGGTACTCACAGAGGTCGTCATATGTGTGACCCCAATCATACTCAACTCTGTAAAGCACCTTTTAAGTAAGCTGATCTGGGGGTAAAGAAAGACTGGCCACACGATGATTATGCCACACTATACTCGTAGGTATCGCATATCGAAGCACTAGGAACAGAAACTTCGGCGCTGACCATCTAGCATTCCAGATATACTTGACTTCATCGTCGAACGTAAGGATGTGATTGTAGAGTAGGATCTAGAAACGTTATGATCTCAAATTCATGGTCGCCTGCGTGAAGGAACGGGGACCCACCACTACGCCTGCAGCTGAGGTCATTCGTGTCATCCGACGATCAGTGGAGGGAAGCGACATTCAACTGTTCTCGCACTCACCTGCTACGTAGCGCGACCCAGCTACCAGATAATCCTCTTCCCACATAATCAAAGACCGAGAAAAGGACCGTGATTGCGTTGGCTGGATGATATTCAGAACTTGGGAGGGCGATTCTGGAGCGGGACTGACGATGCACGCAGCACAGATCTTAAATAACATCACTTAACACGAGTTATATCAATACCCATACGGCTGCAGGCTGAAACGTCGGGAACATGATATGGAACAGAATAGCGGCGAGTGATGGCTTCCAAAATGATCATCGCTCCGATGGGCACTGACGTGCGTACAAGTTTCTGAACTCCTGGGAAGGCATCTCACGAAGTTGGTATTGAATTGTTCTACTTCCAGAGCCGAAAAGGAAGTCTCCTTGTAGGAGTCGTGCTTTGCGTCTTTTGGTATAATGGCAGAGACTTCACGGGGAAAGCAAGGTAGCGGACGTGGGGTTGCGGACCGAAGCCGGCGACACGAGGCGCTATGGTGTGAACTATCGTCAAGGACGGGGCAAATCGTGGTCGTGATCATAGCACTGTGGCCGAGAACGTCTTGGAGATTTTCTGGCCTTACGTGAAATTATCAGACCAACATAGAACAAGAACCTGATGGATCGACCCATACTTATCGCGATTCTGTGAGAACTTCTTTCGGTGTACATGTCTCGAACGTTAAGATCACGACAGCGACAACGCGCACCTCTGATACTGAACTTTATGGTATCACTCAAGTATCCGAATCACTGAGGGGAATCAGGAGATCAACAATCCAGGTCGGTGAGAAGAGGTGAGAGCTTGCTACCAAAAAAGAACAAGCAAAGGTAAGCGCTTTCAGGAACCAAGTAAGTAGGCAACGGCGATCGAAGGTACCCTCTAGGTACCGAGCGGATCGATGGGCCCCCGCCATGATCCCAGGTTGATCCCAGGACCCAAACTCACCAACAAGTTGTATGGGTTTTAGCTACCATGTGTTGCAAGTTTTGATTTTCTCGTGGGGGGTCCCTTAAGCAACGGATTCATATCGCATATGGGCAACGCACTGCACGTGGGCGTGCCGTGTGTGCGCCTCGAGGGACATTTCGTTAGCACCTCCAAAGGGAATAATGGGCATCGGGCTGAGTGGTAAATTTACGCGCGTTGGCGGCCATGCCGACTAGAATAGTTATCGCTATAGAAGACGAGAGTAAGATGAACGTTCACGGGCGGTGAGTTGTCGTAAGTCCATGGCCAAAAATCAGTACTCATGATAGAGCCGGCAAACTCCGGCATAGTCTTCATTGGCTCAGTGGCTGGGTTTCCTTCACGACAATTTATTGTTTCTACAGACTTGATAGCCCATCTTACTATTTCTCTACACAGGCTCGAAAAAGACAAAGTAAATTTGTTGAAGCCGCCGAACTGCAGCCGTTTGCAGATTTATATCGTGTTGTCTGTCGTTGTCTATAAATGAACGTTTTTTTCTTCACTTTGGCAGGTGGACAGCTCTATATAGAACCCTTCGTTTTTCGCGACGACCTCGCGATCGGGCCGATAGCCCCCCAGGCCTCCCGCGCTTATCTGTAGCCTTGCCGTGACATCAAGCTCGGACGGTGAAGCTCCTGGACGCCCAACATGTATGGAAAATTCTGTCAGGGCATTCGATATGTTCAACGCCTCGCCATAACGCTGAAGGGTAGTCATGACTTCGATCCGTTCTGCACGTCGCCGAGGCCTTGCTGTCATGCAAGTAAGGGAAGCTCTATTACCCGTCTGAATAGTGTTCGATCTTCCAATGGAGCTACTTAGTAGGCTTCCCCCCAGCACATCTATTATCAATGGTGGCTGGAGGACCCCTACCATTCTGTCTGTTAGAGATATGCTGATCATGGCATGACGCCGACATGATGTGCTTTGTAGAAGCTTGTTAGAAGCGCGGATAGATACACGTGGAATGAGAGAAGTAGGAGGCGGCGTACTGTAGTAGACAGATTTGCAGATTTGGTACATAACCGATAGAGGGGTAGTTGTGCTTCCAAGTGTGCTTCGATTGTATAGATGAAAGGTGGTCAACGTGCGGAGTTTTCCGAAATATCTTGGGCAGGAACAACAACCAAGGTGGACCGACCACTTGTAGCTGGACTCTAGGCTCGTTCATCCTCCGTCCCAATGCCCAGCATATTCTCTCGTTCTCGTACAAATTCAACTCCCAAAAAACATTCTTTACCTCCACCTCAAGAATCCAGCGTTCTCGACGAGTTTGGCAGGATCTCCAGCAGGCTCTCCAACTTTGGCTCAAATTCTCCCACCCCAACCTCGAAAAAAGACAAGAAGAGGGCAAAGGAACAGGAAAAGTGGGCCAAGGCTCAGAGCGCTGCGAGGGAATACAACCAGAGTCCAGACGTACCGCCACCAATCCCCGATGGAAGCTTCCTACCCCTCAACCTTGATCGCCCGAGGGACGAGTCCTCTCTAGATCAACCCAAGGAGCATGATTATGGCTACTTGTCCTACCAGAGGCATGTCGTCCTCGGCTTGGAGCAGGTGGCACGTCTCGTCGTCGTCCTTTCTGACGAGCTCGGGACACGAGGTGGCATCACTACTCCCTTCATTTTTTCTACCACGGCGCTGGATATTTCGTCGTCGGCCATCAAGAGGCTTATTCAGACTTTCCTTGCGACATGCATTCACCAGTCAGCCCAGGCCGCCGCAGACGCAGAGGTGTGCTGGAGAGATGAAGCGCGTTTTGCGGGCCCGCATGAGCTCGGGATGTGCTTGCGATGGGGGCTCGCCAGAGCCATCAGATCTGTCGGGGGTCAGGACGTGCGTGGGCTTCTCTCATGGGAACGCTACGTTGAGTTTCGCGATTCGGAAGCAGGTATGGGCGTTTATTCATCACTTTGAATTTCACTCAACGGCCTTCCTCCTCAGCGCAAGGATACCCTCCTGCCCACTTCTCCACTCTTCTTCAGGACCTGAATCCGATGCTTCAAACCGTTCTTATCACTTTACTCACTCTGTTATCACGCCTGACCGCGAACAGTACCAGCTCCGGTCACACACCTCCAACTCTCTCTCCCTTATTCGGGCCTCTTCTTTTTGGCCTCGGGCCTGCCACACTTGCATTCCATCACACTTACACTCATTATCTTCGTGCTGTCAATGCCATGGAGCACCTTCAACTGGTCTTCATCCGTTGGCAGGATTGCCCCCGCACAGCTAGTGATGCGAACATCACAGGAAGTGCTACCGGCCTCGGTGTCCCTACGCGTCTCAAGGAATGGATTAAAGGCTACCCGTCGATGCTGCCCTTCCTACAGGACCCTGCCTCCAACCATCATCAGAAGCCTCAGGCACGTCGCGGCGTGCGTACTGTGCGCGTCATGAGCGTGCGTCGAAATGTGCGAATGTACTCCCCCGATCTTGTTAAGAGTGCTGCGTCATGGGCGCATCGCCACGACGCGTCCGGGCCCAGCAAAAACGGATTGCTCGTGTCGAAGGAGTGGGGACGTATAGCGCCCGCAACACTCAAGCTGACCCCGCGCTATTCAGATGCGTATAGGAAACGCATGGACATGCCCACAAATTTCCACCCTGATAGTGGGGCGCCGTCTGCACCTGGTTTGAACACCGCGTCGTCGACCTCCTCCTATGCCTCTTCATTTAATAGCAGTGGGGAGAGCGATTATTTCGGGGTAGGACTTAATACGCGCCAGGGCGAGGACCGATTTAGGAGTTTGACGGATTTGAGGTGGGGTGAGTTTGAGTCAATGGGCTTCAGTGAGCTTGGGGACAAGAAGAAGCTGCAGTTCGACCTGACAGAAACTGCAAGAACTGTGAGTTTATTTACAATTCGCGACTATCATGATGGTTTCCCCTTTCGTATGCGATTCTGTTGTCTGATGGTGGAGTCTTTTCATTTAGGAACGTACTGCGAAGCGCGAAACTTTATCCTGGAATGATTTCTCGTCTTCAGGATTTACCCGCACCGATGCACCACTTAGCGCGACCCTCCAGTTCAGCCCGCCTGTTGCAAAGACCATCTCCTCATGGCCAGCACACAATGCGGAAATGTCTAAAAAGTTGAAAAAGACCGAAAAAGCTCTGCCACCTTTTGGGTGGGATACAGAACCTGTTGTCGTTAACGAGGAGGTGATCGAAGAACCCTTCCTTGACGTTTTCTGCGATCTCGTATACGGCGGCGGCTGGATGGATCTAGAAAGATATGAAGAGCTTGATAGAGATTGTAACTGGGCCCTGGTACGTCATGAGTCCTCGAATATTTGCAAGCTTTTCTGATCAAGAACTTATAGGTTGAATTCAAATCTCTCCCGGTTAACCGCACAACTGCTTCGGGCGGTTCAGATCCCCGTACAGGGACTACTCTCATCTTATTTGAAGAATTTGTGCCTCTTGAATATAGGCAGCAGCTCGCCATCCCGCCCTCGACACGACGACGACTGCCTTCCCTTTTCTCTCCTTCCTCGAAATCAAAGGCCTGGAAGCAGGCTGCCACTCTCAACGGACGCCCATACGTTGTTGGCCACGTGCCACATAGCCCCACGTATCGCGAAGTTGAATTTGAGGGAATACTGCGTGGAGGAGGCGGTACGAAGGTCATTACCCTTGGATCGAAGCCATCCATAAAGGTGCCCCCTCCCACCAAGGCTGCACTCCTCTCTCCCGTGGCCCCCATGCCCGCACGTCAGAATGCCCCCTCACCCACACCGGCAGCAGCACCCACACCGACACTAGCACCATCACCAGCCGCCCAGGTGTCAGTCAAAACCACCACAATCTCTAGTCCTTTGTACGTCCCCGCACCGGACATACCGCCCGCCCCCAAGAGCGACGAGATGCACTCCGACTCTACTATCTCCACGAAGCGTTCGTCGCGTTTTCGGCTGCCAGGCGGGATTCCCGTACCTAGTCCTGGCGGACGTAAAACGGGCCTGACACCCTCCGAGTACTCGACAGTCGACTTCGAGACGCGGCTAGCGAGCTACAGCGATGATGAGCACTCGGCAGAATCAGAGCCCGAAGCTGCAAAGCAGAAGCGGCGCGAGTTGCAGGCGGACGCGTGGGTGGATATCCTCGTGGGCTCGCAGCGACGGCGCATGGGCGGGCAGGAAGCGGAGTTGAAGGCACCCGGGGGACTGCATGCACGCCGCTCAGACCCGGACCTTGCGAGCCTTGAGGTCGCACAGGTGCTTGCGGGCGTGCGCGATCGCACCCCATCCCTCCCGAGTGTGCACCATGAGCGCGTGGACCGAGACCCCGCGGGCGGCCTCGACCACCTGCACCTGCACGACGCGGACGTGGACGAGATCGAGACTGTCCCGCGTACGAGCCAGGCGAGCGAGTACGCGGAGCCCGAGACGGAGACAGAGCCCGCTGACGACGAGGAATTGATCCACTCGAGCCCAATCGCCGCACGGCTCCTAGCGAAGAACCAGAGGCGCCTGGGGTACTTCGATCTGCACCCCGAGCGCAGGCCGCCAGGGCAAGCGAGCCCTCCACGGGACGATGCTGCTGGCAAGGTGGCCCGTCTGGCATATGATGCGGACAATGATGAAGACGACGACGATACGCCCCTGTCGGAGGTCGTGCATGCTTCCCAGCCTCTGAGAAAGCTGCCCGTACCCCCTGCAGCCCTACAACCCGCTCCTGCACCTGCACCTGCCCCAGTGGCCCCCATCCCGACCGTGAAGATCGAGCCCCTCAAGCCCTTAAAACCAAAGACCCCTCCTACGCTGGCACCAGCACCGGCACCAGCACCGGCACCCGCCGTCTCTGTACCTGCAAGTAAGACCGCGGCCCTAATCGAGATGTACCGCGAGCGTGAGCGGGGGTCCTCCCCGAACCCCGGCGCCTCCTCCAAGGTTTCCCCTCCTGCCCCTGCCCCTGCTCCTGCCCCTGCCCAAGTGCCCATGCCGATCCCAGCCCCGATCCCCATCGCGCCGTTGCAGATCTCCCGCCTCCCCGTGCGCACGGTGTCCCTACCCGCCGCGGCATCGACGCCAACGTCGACTATAGTCGCGCCTGCTCACAAGCTCGATGTGCCTGCAACGGCACCCGCACCTGTGTCTGTGGAGACGGAGGCCTTGGTGGAGCCCCCGAAAATCATAGTGGAGGAGTCGGGCCGCGCGAGTCCTGCGCGGTACATTCATGGTGCGCCGTTGCAGAATGTGCTAGAGGAAGAGGAGGAGGAAGTATAGGGTGTGAGCTGGCCCCTCTCCCACACACGCCAAACGTCGAACAAGAAGAAGAACCTCGACGTGACATCGATATCAGATACCCCGAGGCCCCTTACTTATGATTTCGCCCATTCAGTGTTCCGTGTTCAGTGCCGCCACTTCCACGTATATCCTGTAGCTATAAACTCCTACATAACCCAGAACTTCTTTACGTACATATCATATGCTGTCAAACCCCAGCTCGACTGCGCCTTTCACTCACTCCCTTCCCTTCCCCCAAACACACCGACGACAGTGCCCGCACTGATGATACCCGGCCGGAGCTGGAGACCGGATCCGCTCACCCACATAAACATACGCTCGTTCTCTCTCCTGGATTATACATATCTAGTTTGTCTGTCCTGTCGTGATCGATCGCGAATGATATTGCTTTCAACGCTTTTGGGATCGTACTTTTTCATATCAAACAGATCTTATTTAAATGGTGGGATGGATCGTGGCTCTGGCAGATCTTACTAGTGATCTTCTGCTTCTTTGAAGGCTTCCTGCTATTTCGGTTGAAGGGGTGTCACCTCACCTACAACAATCGCACGAACTGCACACTACAACTAGGGGACCCTCGTTACCATGATCTCGCCGTGACAGGCAGTGGGAGGAACAGAGGTAATACTTATTATTATGCGCGTCACGTCATTCATTATTGCGATCTAAAATGCGCCTGGAAAGTGGTGTTCTTCGATGAGAAATCCAGATCTGAGATACACGTTGAAAGTCTAGTGTCTCTGACGCGACGCGACAACGCGCCATATTTGAGTCACGCGCCTCCTGCTAATAGAGCACGTGATCTCAAAATTTCGAATTGATCTGATTCAACTCCTCCTGCCAGTGCCCTGTTCCCTTCCCTTTCCGTGTTTCTCAAGACACGATGCCAAAACACTCACGCAAAAAACAAAAGATCTCCTCTGAAAAGGTACCGCTGGGCGCAACGGCGGTGGACCTGACGGACGACGCGCTAAAGGACGATGAGGAGAGGAGGCTGGAGAGTTTGTTGTTTGGGGTTCCTTATGTTCCTAGGGATCCTATAGAGGAGGGGGCGGGAGATGACGAAGAAGGGCACGGGGACGTGACTGTAACTGGTGGGGCTGGGGTGTTCAATAACCTTTTGGATTCGGATGTGAGTAAAAGATTTGTGTGTGGAGATGATGTACTCATCAATGTGTGGTGGGTTTAGCTGTTTTTCGTGGATGATGGGGTCGGTGCGCCTATAGCAGATGACGATAACGACGACTCGGAGCAACTCGCAGGTTCCTCCGATGACGAAAACTCACACTCCGCCGCTTCCTCCTCCTCCTCCTCCTCCTCCCGTCCCTCTTCACCCTCAAATTCAGCACCTGTACCATCAATACAAAAATCCCGTTCAGCCCCAGCATGGACGGACCCCTCCGACCCCCTAGTATCCCTCTCCGCCCCGCGCCTCCGAAAACTACGCGACGCGCCCTCCGAGACCTCTCTCCCCTCACGGACATACGAGGCGCGCCTGCGCCGGCAGTACGAGCGGATTAATCCAGAGCCTGCGTGGGCTTCCAAGGCCCGTCTTGCTTCCAAAGATAAGGATTCCGATGCCGATGCACTCGAGGAGCTCCTGGGGGAGACCGGGGGTATTTTGGAGGGCAAGGAAAGGGAGAGGAGGGGGAGGGTAGAGCTGAAGTCTGGGTCGGTGGAGCTCGAGAGGCTTAGGGACGCGAATTTGGAGGTGCAGGATAAGGGGTGTGGAGAGGCGAGGGTTGTGTGTTTTCATCCGAGCGAAAGGGTGCCTGTGCTTTGCGTTGGGAGTGCCGATCGGAGGGTGCGGTTGTTCAATGTATGCTTTCCTTTTATTGTATCTTTATTGGGTATTGGTACTAACAAAGCTGTAGATCGACGGGCACACAAACCCTTTATTACAGACATTACATGTGCCGTCGCTGCCCTTAACATCGCCCTCGAGCGTGTCCTTCCATCCCTCCGGCAACTCCTTGCTCCTCACAGGGCCGAGACCGTTCTTCTACACGCATGATCTCCAAAGCGGGGCTACGACACGGCACGCGCGGGGGTTGTGGGGTACCACGTTCAACAGCGTCACCTCTTCCTCTGCGTCTCTCAAGCGCGGTCGCAACTCAAAGGACGGAACAGGGAAGGGTGGCGAAGGAGGCGAGGGCATGGAGCTCACGGCGTTCAGTGAAAGAGGGGACGTGCTTGCAGTCGCGGGGCGTGGGGGGTACGTGCATCTCGTGGATTGGGCGAGTGGGGCAGGGCAGGTCGTAGGGAGCTTGAAGTGCGGTGGGGGCGGTGGGGGCGTGCGTGCGCTTTGGTGGCATCGCGGTCAAGGGGGCGAAGGAGGGAGGGAACAGCTGGCGGTGCTGAGTGGGGACGCGGAGGTTTATTTGTGGGATGTGGGGGAGAGGAGGTGTGTTAGGCGGTGGAAGGATGAGGGCGGGTTTAGGGGTGCCGGGAGGGCGATGGCGGGGAAGGGGGGGTTCTTGGCAGTTGGGTGCGTCCGCTTTTGCTTTTTTATGTTGCGGGTGAGGTGCTGATTGTGGGATGGGTAGATCGAACACGGGTTTCGTGAACGTGTACGGGGCAGACTCCTTCGCGACGGGCGACCTCAACATGGCGAACCCAAAACCGAGAAAGAGCATCGCGAACCTCACCACTTCCATCTCTGCGATCCGGTTCAACCACGACGCGCAGCTCATGGCTGTCGCAAGTCAGGAGAAGAAGGACGCTATGCGCCTCGTGAGTCTCCTTTCCTACCTTTCTTCTTCCTCTCGCCCATGCTAACTGAACTCGCCCCCGAATACAGATCCACACACCCACCCTGACCTCCTTCGCAAACTGGCCGACGGCGGGCACGCCTTTAGGCCATGTGTCCGCGATCGACTTTTCGGCGCGGAGTGAGTACCTTGCTATTGGGAATACGAGGGGGCGCGTACTGTTGTACCATTTGAAGGATTATGGGACACGTGTGTAGGGTGTTTTCTTACTTAGTTGTGTGCATCTATGGAGTGGTATTTGCCTTTTTTGACGAGATTTAGCCATCTACGCTGGATTAGACTGGATAGGTACATTTGGCCAGACTCCTGGTAAACATGAGTAGATCACAACTTGTCTCCTTACGCCCACCTGCGACTAGTGCAACGTCTTCCAAATCCCGTCCTTCCGCAACCCCGGCACGAGTATCTTGCTGTTGGGAGCTCGAGGGGGCGCGTGCTGTTGGGCTAGCTGAAAGAATATGGCTTAGGATATGTACATGGGTGTTTTTATATACTTGCATGCGTCTTTGAAGTATGGATCAATTCGACTCGTAACCATCCATAATGAGAGGCAAAACATCGAGGTACTTAAGGCGACAAACACAGACAGCCCTGTTGGGAATGGGAGAGATTGCGGTTCTATGCCAGCTATACTGTTGGTTACGGACGAGTCGCCGTGAAAAGTTGTACTTTTGCGTAAAATGTACTACTAAACTGTTGTTATTATTTCCGCCGAGTCAAGCCCACGAAAGAGAAGGATACATGATGAAATTTAGACGTCTCTTACACAGAAAGTTGCATATATTGGTCCCACATCAAACAAAGCAACCAGAGAATTAAACTTCCAGTCCCGTCACCCCTCAACAAAGATCGCCTCGGGATCTTCCAGAGTATGAGCACGGCTTGCACGGCTACGGTAGGCGAGAGCTACACGGTTCGTTTTCGTCAGCCATCGGCTCAGCCCGGCAACTGCCGGTAGCCATACCTCGTCAAAAACAGAGTCAGGACTCAGAGTACAGTACTCGTGGTCATTTCCTGTTCAAGTTTCCCCTTGTCATTTCACCCTTTTACCTACAACAGTATCGGTAGATGAGTTAGCACGGTTCTGACGTAATTCCCAAGAAACCCCTCATATCAGAGCCTACACAACAGATACTGTAGTAACTCTGCAATCTCAATATTGTATAAGAATTAAACCATATAATCATTAAAGGCCAGATATAAATGCTATTCCGAGGGTATTAACACATTATTGGGGGTTGCGATGCGCCACAAAGATTCAGACAATTAATTTCTTGCGACGGGTTGTGGAAGGCTTGGTGAGGTGCTTGAGTGTTGTTGGTGTTCGGAAAAAATCTGGGCATAGTTTTTGAGTTCTGAGCAGGGAGAGGACACTTTAAGGCGGGTGACGCATTGCAGAGGCCCACAGGACCGTAAATGAGTGAAAATGGGTAGGCTAGCGCTGTGAGTAAATATGAGTGAAATATGCCACAGGCATGGGCGCAAGTTTTATATTCTGGGCCTGTGTAGCTGCACGCTTACCCGGAGAATTGAAATAGTTCTTATATTGTCTATCGTAATTGAGAAACGTTCTCGAGAACATCGACGACGACTTGAAGGGACGCGGGAACAAAAGCGGCAAATGCCGAATTCGGTTCCACGGCTGTTTTTGGGAGTCCAACATTACTCACCACATCATCGAGTGCACTGGGCACGCGACACGGCTCGTAGGCCACCCAGATGCCAAGTACAACGTAATCAAAACTTAAGGTTTGCCTTGTATCGGTTCTTTGGGGCCGTTTCAAACTCATTTACGCGATCTATAGGTTGTTTTGGACTCTTACATCCTGGCATTGCGATCGCACCTTCCTCCGCTTCAAGAGTGATATGAGGCTTATCATAAGCGTGTTTATATGGTTAGGAGATGATAAGGGCACAGTCACCGGGATTTTAGGCGAGGTGCGTGGTTACAATCTGATCCTAACTGACTTGTGCCATATCCCAACAGTACCGCGATGCTCGATGACTCTGACGCGACATGCAATGCCTGCACCACATAGCACCAGCCCTCCATTACCCTCTCTTCTCTTGGGCCCCTTGCTGCGACAGCACGTGCGTGCATCTCTCCAGTCTTTACAACGTGTCTTTGGCCTGCCAACCCCTTCCTCTCCGAAGGTAGTCCACTCAGGACACCTGGGCTTCACTGAGCCTTCTTCCCCTACATGCCCCCGCTGCCCAGCTAGTCACCACCCACTGTTCAACATTTGAATTGGTATGTAAGATAGACGGATCTGCACCAACGTTGTCTTGTGCTGCGTATTATAATTTACTGTAGATCCATCATGTACCTTCTAGTTACCAGAATATTATTTTGAGTTTTTACCAAAATTTATCCCAACCCGCCGCTCCGAAAAGATGACTTCAAATGACACAAAACTATCAATGAAATCTGAATGAAATGGTGACATGGGCATGGGTAGGTGGGTGCCTGCTGGACCAAGCCGATGGCTTGGGAAAACGAACCGTGTAGCTCTTGCCTACCGTACACGGCTAGGGTTGGCGGGAACTTGGAAGTCCATGGTCAAAATTGCATTTGACCGTCACCACTCAGTCAGCTAACCGGCTAACTACCAAACTGGTAAAGTGCATCACATCAGTGGTTTGTCCGGCATTTAAGCTAGTTCTGTTACTTGTTAAGACTCTTTGAAAGGTCAACTTTTGTTATTTTGGGTAGCCTGTAGGCATACCCAGGAGCTCTGGCAATGAAATTTCGTTTTGAGAGCAAAACAAGCATTTCGCAGAGTTTCAAATTATCATGTGATCAGATCGCGTTGACTTAATTGGGAGCCACATCAGGAACTTGACGTTGTTCTGACAAGGCTAGGCAAGGTCTTGTCTAGAGTGAATTTTGTCTAATATGCATCATG